>OZ022238.1:38491319-38538819 GCA_963978895.1 Erpobdella octoculata | reverse complement strand
CGCAAGGAAGTCGTATCTCTTGTCCAAATAACATTTTAATTGGGGTAACCTTCGTCGTAATGTGAGCAGATCCTCTGGAAGCCATCAAAATTAATGGAATGTGTTTATCCCACTAAACTTGATTTTCACCGACCATCTTAGACATATGCTGCTGAATAGTTTGGTTAAATCGTTCCACCACACCGTCAGACTAAGGGTGAAGGGGAGTTGTGCGGGTTTAATGTATGCCTAAAACACGGCACATTTTTCTAAATAATTGTGAATCGAAGTTCCTGTCCTGATCTGAATGGAGCTCCTTTGGTACTCTATAACGGCTAACCCAGCCATTCACAACAACGTTGACAACTGTCACTGCTTCTTGATTAGGTATAGCAAACACCTCTGGTAATTTTGTAAAGTAATCTATGACCACAGGAATGTACTTATTGCCAGATTTTGACTCTGGAAATAGACCTGCAAAATCTATAGCGACTCTTTCAAAAAGGAAACCAACATTACACTGTTGTGAGTAGCTCTTCGTTTTAACGTGTGGTCCTTTACTAACGACACAGGTATCACATTTTTGACACCATTCTTCTACATCCATTTTACATTATTTCCCAGCCTAATTTCAGTTTGAATTTTACCAACTACTGGAACAAGCTCTCCAATTGCAGTCTTGAGACGGATGGGTTTTCCACTTTGCAAAACCTCTCCTTTAGCTAAGCTAGGTTTTATAATTGAACAAAAAACTCCAGTATCACTAATAAACCTGCAATTTCTCGTTCCCAATCTACCCTCCACAAATAAACTTGGTCTCTTTCCAAGAACGGCAACTGGCACAACACTGCAAAGCAAATTATTGTTTACTTTCACAGAATCTGATCTTCTTTGTTAGATTGGGCCCTTATGGGCCTTCCTTGTTTGACATCATTATGCATATCGCGGTCCGCTTACTTGTGTTGCCTGGGTGTAAACGTCTGAAATCTACAGTCCTTCTGTAGATCAAATCAAATCAAATCAAAGAATCACCACAATTCCAGCCACGTGGTGAGTTATTTCTTTTCCAGTTAGGTTTTTAGTCATAATTCTCCGGACTCGATCATCCAGGTCATTTTTTTTCTTCAATTCCCACTTTCCATAAGCGATGAGACCAGGTGGTTCCTCAGAAGCTTCATACATTAGTGCAAATGCCAAAGCTTCACTGGGACCAGCTACACAGACAACCCTAAGAGCTTTCCGGGTTTTAGAGTTCTTCAAAGCCGCTATGAATCCATCAAGCAATAGCGAGAGAGAAAAAGATTCTAAAGATCCAAAAGATCCAAAACGTTTTTACGTAACTGATTATGCAAGAGGTTATCCGATGATATCAAAAATTATGCTGGATTTATGGTACAAAAACAAGCATCGCTAGATATTGAAGCTTTTTTTATGAAAGCAGAGCATGAAATGTGGGGATTTTAATTTGCTTGAACCAGGTTCGATCCAAATTATTGAACAATTTTTTGATATAGGTGAGCAGGTAGAGCAACCTTATTACAACATTGCCTTATTACTACATTTAATCATTTACCGTGATTGAGATACTCACTTGAATAAACTTACTATAATAATGATAGAGAAGGAAAACGTTGTTTATTTGATATATGACAGCTCCATAAAAACAAAAACCGTCATTTTGACGGGAGTTTTTCTAGTTTAAAATGTTACATATTGTTTTGCGATTGCAGCCCCACCTACTAGCGCTACACTAAGTTATAGCAGGCATACATACAAACGTCGGATATTACGTTTGTTGATATAATACTTATTGTCGAGAAAGTTATGTAATAAATGAAGTCCAGAAATTGTTTATTTAAAATAAAAAGCATTTTTTTAAATTGATGAAACCTTTTTCTTTAGCGGGGACTATCTTCACCTCAAATTTGTCCGGATAGGTCCAAGGGTTTGCTTTGTAAATCCAAATTGCAGGACCGATCTGGACAACATTTGGCATAAAGGTAGTTCTCATAAAAAAGCGTTTTAGGAGGGTTCTACCCACTTTTTTCCTCGACCACCAAATCAGTTTAGGCCAAAATGGCTAGTTCTCGGGTTACGGTAAGAGATTTTAAGTAAAAAATAAACTGATCTAAAATAACACTTTCTTATTTTTTACAGTTGTTTATTTATTCATTTTTTAATTTAATTAAAATAAGATAGTTTTGTTTTGGGAGCAATTTCAGCAGAATTTTTAATCAAAGATTTTTAGAATGTATCACCTTTTTTCAAAGTAATTTTTGATTGTGGTTTGTGTTCAAAAACTTTTTGTAACATGAATTTCAAAATTAAAAAAAAAGGAAATCAGAATGAGAGAACGAACGAGAAAGAAAGAAAGATGATTAAATTAATTTCCAGTAAGTTATAAACATTAATATTTTTTATTATTTAAATTATTTAACCAGAACAATTCATTTTTATGAGATAAGTCAATGGTGTTTTTGACCAGAAAAAGAGAAAGAGAAAAAGAAAGAGAGCGAGAGAGACAGACAGACAGACAGAGAGAAAAAGATAGAGAAATAGAGAGAGAAAGAGAGAGAGAGAGAAAGAGAGAGAGAGAAGGAGGGATGGAGAGAAAGATAGAAAAAAGAGAGGGCAATAAATCAAGAAAAAAAACAAATAAATAAATCCCGGGCAACGCTGAGTAACCACCCAGTAGATATATATTGTTGACTAAAGAAGAAATCGAACTCGAACTGTCTGTCACCTCGTCTTTATGCATGTGCTCTTATCGACGACTACCGACCAGCTATCTCTGTGGTTGGTAACAACAGTACACGAGACTAGACTATGGCAAGCTCGATACTTCACCTCCGGCTCAGTAGCTTTAAAGAAAGAAAATAATGCGTTTGGATGTTTCGAAACATAGGATTTATAGGTGACTTACAATCTATCACGAAATAACGCTAAGATATTCTTGACTCGGGAAAGAATCGAACCCGGACTGTCTTTCACCAGCACTACTGACACCGACTATCTAACGTTCCAAGGATGAGTATTTAAACATTACGATTTGAGTTATTTAAATATTTTGTCATTTATTTCTTTGTATAATTTATTTATATAATTATTTATTAAAATTATTTGCCCTAGATACTAAAGCGTCTTGCGCAAAACGTTTCACACAGAATCATGCTGGGCTATTATATAAACCAGCACTTGATGCACGCTTCGCGCGCGAAGCGTGTGATTTTTCAGCTAGTCGCAGATGATTTTTCACTTGGAAACGTTTTGGAATGGTCTTCTCTTTGAATGGCTAAATTTGAAAAAAATGCCTACGAAAAAAACAACCTTTAATGGCTGATATTAAAAAACCGCCTACGAATAAAACCACCTCTATTTATTTTCAACTTTTTTATAATGGGTGATGACGTAATCTCAAAGTTATTGAAAAAACACGCCTTCGGTGATTTGTTTATTTTCAACTTGTTTATATTGAAAGATGACGTACGATGCATTATATATATCCGCAAAGCGTAGAACTTTCGCGGCTAATAACTTTTTATTTAAACATTTTAACAAAAAAGTGCCCTAACAAACCGTGTTCAGCGTCTCATAATCTATAAACGTGAGATTTTTCAGACCTGCAGATGGTAATCGGGTGACATAATACTTAATACTGACATCATTGCGCTTTTATGTCAGGGAAAAAAATACTAGTGGTTTTGTCCGTCCCAAGGACAGATGTTTTAACATTACGATAAACATTAGATATATTTTTGGATTATTATAAGTTAAATAATTATTTTCTTACTTATTTATTTATAACATTACAATGAAAAAATTGTTTTATCATTCGTATGCATTCCAAAACAAATGAATAGAAAAAGGATATGTATATGCATGTATTTATTTATTTTTATTTATTTGTTAACAGAATTCCTTCAACTGTTACGATTCACACGTGCTGAAAACTCAACGGTCAGTTGAGTTTGTTCTCGGAACAGCTTACTTCCTTACTTCTCCAGTGTAACATTTTTTTTTGTTTCTTCGTTGCTGTGTTTGCGTACAAAACTCGTTGCAGTCTTTTCTGGTTTGTTAACTTTTATTTCTACTTGAGAATGGTGGAAACCATTTAGCACAAATCAGTGATTCAGCAGTTAGTTTATTTTTCGCAGTTTATCAGGGTCTTGTTAGAAACACCGCAATCACAACCAGCTTTCAAACAACTCTGCATGGCTAATTTACAGTTTACAATTTGTATTCACTTCATTTTAAAACTTGTCAACATTTTAAATGGTCGGGCCATTATGAGCCAAAAAGCTACTGTTAACACCGTGTTTTTGGACAGCTCTTTCTCTGTACTCTCTTGATCCATAAATATACCTTACAATTACCGTATTGTGCAATTTCTCCGTAGAATTTTTCGTGTTGCTCAACAATTAAAATGATTTCGTGCTACAATTTCTCGACTGCGCTCAAGAAATTTCTTGTGTAAAGCAATAGGTTTAAGGTTTTCTCCCGAACAGTACTTTATAGGTGCATTTCGTGTCGTTTTAGACATAAAATTAGTTTTACATTTAGGCGATATATCACTTCGTAGTTATTTCGCTTGAAATCACCCGACATATCTGGTATTGCGTTCATCAGTTTCACTTTATCAATTTCTTAACTTTTTTGAGTTCAAAGTTTCAGTTAATTTCATAATTTTTTGTTTTACATTGGGAAATTCTGAAAAATTTGTTTCTTAAAAAATTTTGAATTCTAACTCAAGAAAAACTTGAATGCTACTTGAAAATTGGAAAATTTTTAATCGAACTTAAGTTTTTGCGAATGTTACAACCGAAATTTCTGTGAACTTGGGACATTTACGATTTTCTATACGGTACTCTCCTGAATAACTTTTTCAGTAGATTTGCACAAACCAACTTCCTTCGAATGCACTTGGTAGTCTATTTATTTACTTAAAACATAAACGGCACATGAATAAGTGACAGATATAAAAATGTTTAATGATTGTCATCATCCTTTAATACGTTTGATCGATGGCATGAGAGGTGCGGATTTGTGGAATTGAAGTTTGTTTTCAGACACGACGTTTGATCGATGGACTCCTTGGTGCTTAGCAGTTGTGAAGCTGTTTTCATATTTCTGTTCGTTTCGAACAGATTGGAAAACTGGTGATAAAAGTTTCTGAGCTGTTCGGATATTTTATTGTCAACTGGATTCTTAATCGGACAGTGGTGGTCCCTTGTCGAATCTTCCTGATTGAAATAGTCCACAAAGCTGTTCATTTCAATCAACTGTAAATAATTGACATGGTCCAGGTGTTTTTTTGCGATTCCTTGCACAGTTGTCAGCAGTTTAGTATAAGTCTTATCAGTCAGTGATCTTGTTAGTCGTGGCTCGAGAGACTCTTTGCTTTTTTCCACTTTTTTCTCAGCCTCCATCCGCAATCCTTTTTCTTTAGAACGTTCTTTTCTATTCTTATCCAAAATGTTGTCATGCCCCTTCTTTGTACGCTGACGTCGAGCAACGGCGTCACATTCAAAATCTAGTTTCCATTGCACCACTTCTAGACATCTGTTGGATTTTTCCCAGTAACTATCTGGCATAACGTCGAGAATGTAGCATTCGTTTTTTCCCATGCACATTTTCTTGGTCAATTTTTTTATTTCGGCGTTTCTTCTGCAGTTACCGTTTGTGTCTTTTTCAGGATAATACTTTGAAAGCGTAACACTTAATTGTGAAATGTGGTAGTGACGCTGACATGAAATTGTCACAGGAAATATATTCCCTATCGTGCAACTTAATCTGGTTAAAAACCAAACAAAACTCAAAATCAACCAAAACATATCGTCTTAGAGTTTCTGTAAACAGTTTTCTTATAAGTTATTGTAAACTGCGAAACAGGGCTGGACAGGTTGGCTTATGACGTCGTCTACATATTTGTTTTTGAGCTTCGTCTATAAAAATAAGTATTTAAAAAAACTAAGAACACGCTTTTGCAAAATGCTCTAAAAATTTCAAAATAAATTCTAAACGTGTGGCGCAATCGTTGCGATCGTTGGAGTGCAAAAGAAAGCACCTCAGGCTTTTTGGTTTATAAATTTACTGGCATTGCCCGTTGCGGCTTCGCCAGCTTGAAGTTAGAGCATTTAAACCGTGCATCCTAAGTAGAATACTGCACGGACCGATTTTTTACGGCCCGGCTTGGCCCAGTCCGTCAACTTGGCCCGGCCCGTTTCATACGCCAAAATTCCAGGCCAGGCCCGGTCCGTTTTTACAGGCCTAAAATTTTTATTTGCGTGGCAAAACATCCCGGCCCATCCCACTTTGATTTCAGGTTCGATCCGGCCCGTCTGAAGACCCTAAAATCACGGCCTGGCCCGTGCAGTTTCTAGGCCCCTCTTTCCCAGTGGGCACTTTGGGCAAGTGCCCAGGGCCCCGCGATCAATAGGGGCTCCCCTCAGATCAAAGTCCCTCGTTCCTGTCAGATCACCAACCGATAACCAATATTTATTACCAAAAAACGTATATAATTCAAAGAAATCGAACCTAAATTACTGACTACAATACCAACTTACTAGCTTTTACATGCGCGAAGCTATTCTACTCTCGCCCATCGCCCAAAAATTAGGCTTTCCGACTTCAGCTTGCTTAGATAATTTAAATATATAATGCTATACTAAAGAAAAACATAAGTAGTACACTCATCAGTGTAACTCGCTCGATTTAAATTAAGCGAACGAAGCGGAGCATGAAGCTCCAAGTTTGAATTAATCAATTAATTTAATTAAGAAATCACATAGAACATTGAAACAAAATGTGTTTGACTTTATATTTAAGAAGATGGTGGAATGGAATCCCATACAAGTTTGGCCCTGGTTTGAATATTGATATGTCCAAGAATAATTTATGCCACATTAGTTAGGTATATAAATGCTAATAATAGGTACAAATTTTATTTATTTACAATGAGTTTTAATAAAACAATGAAATTTTTGATCTGATAGATTTTTTTTGAGAACTTGGGTTCACATTGAGGTTTTTTATTATAAATGAATCATCGTTTGTTTGTTGCTTTATGTTTGTGTTAACGACTATTTTCGGTGTAAAAATAAATACCTGCTGAAATATAATATAATGTCGAAACGTCAGATCCTAGTGGATCTGAAAAAAGGAAAAAGCTGTACATCAGAAGGAAGTAATTGAAAAGTTACCAAAATTAACATTATATTTTACTACTAGTACTGGAGAAACTTCTGTAAGTAGCAACCAAACCAAATATCTTCCACATGATGAGTCGTGTCGTTTACAAATTGCGGGAATTTCTGAATCCTCATGTTTTTCAACAATTTCTGTAAAGTCAATCGAGCGGAAATTGATTATAAAATCAGCAGACTTGTTGTCCTCGAGACTTTGGTCTTGAACTCGAGTGCACTCGAGTTCGTTTTTCAAAGTCATGGTTTTGGTCTTGGTCTTGTGTGTTAAGGTCCCGGACTTGATCTTGGACTTGGACTCAAAAGTCTTGGTCTTGATTGTTCTCGAGTGGTCTTGATTTTAGAAGGAAAAAAAATTCTAAAACCTTTTAAACTGTAAAAACATTATCGCTTATTTAATTTGTAGTGTTAATATCTTTGGTTGTTTTATCTAAATAGAATGCGAGCTTTGTCTTTTTTCCGTTTTTTAATCAGTGATCGGTATAGTTACTTATAATAAGTAAAGTATAGTTGTTGTTTTGTAGTCTTCGTAATCCTATTGTTTCTATTACATTTTTTTAAATAAAATAAAATGGCTGGTGAAACAAATGTTCCTCGAATAATTAACTTTGGATTTCGGTCCTATAAATTGCTGCAACAAGGAAAAAAATGTGAAGCCATTTGCAACGTGTCAAGCTACCAGTGCTTTACTCTGTAGCAGCACGTGGTGGGAACTGCTGGCTAAAAATGAAAAATGATAACAGATTGAAAATGTTGGGCTCGTTATTTGAAAAGATATTATGTGTACCAGCAACTTCAGTGCCAGTGGAGCGGATATTTAGTCATGAAGGTCTATTCATGAGAGTAGACCAAATCGAGCTCGTTTAGGACAAACATTGTTATCTGAACTTGTGTTTACTAAATGCAATAAACATTTAAAATAATAACAGTTTAAATTTTAAACAGTTTATTAATTTAGTTATTGACTTTTTCATTTTCAGTTTCTTAGTTGAAAAAAAGTTTATTAAGACGTCTTCATTTTGAATGATTTTTACAAAGTCTTGGCCTTAAACTCGGTCTTTTCTCAATATGTCTTGGTCTTGATCTTGCCTTCCAAATAAAAATCTTGGTCTTGATCTTGCCTTGCAAATAAAAATCTTGATCTTGATCTTGGTCTTGCAAATAAAAGTCTTGGTCTTGATCTTGGTCTTGGGTTCAGTGGTCTTGATAACAAGCCTGAAAATCAGCAATAATTATCTCATTACCCTTTTTTTAATTTTGTTCCTCTCGAACACCTTCATTGCCTCCATAATACTTGGCATGACAAAGTTCTGCTATAATAAGCTATAACTTTTTCATTGCCGTCAACAAACTGAATTAGCACTGCCCCTATTTCTTTATTACTTGCATCTGTGTCTAATATATAATCTTTTTCAGGAATTGGATACGACAGAACCAGCGTCAATCTCAAAATTGTCTTTAACTGTTCGAACTCTTGTTGACATGACTCTGACCAATCAAACAGTGCACTCTTTTCTGTAAGCTTATATAATTCTTTTTCAATGCTGAAAAAGTTGGCCACAAATCGTCGATAATATGTGCACAAACCAAGAAAGCTTCTTAATTCCTGAGAATTTCTCGGAACAGGCCAATGGTTAACCGCTTCAATTTTCTCAGGATCGGTTCCTATCCCTTCGGCAGAAACTATATGACCAAGATATTTCACCTTGCTTTTGAAAAGTGTACACTTTGCTGGATTAAGCTTCCTACCAGCATCCCGGATCCTTTGGAAAACTTCTCCAAGATTGTGTATATGTTCTTCAAACGTCTTTCCAACAACAATAATGTCGTCCAAATAAAGAAGACACGTTCTCCAATTTAATCCTTGTAACACATACTCCATAAGTCACTCGAAAGTTGCAGGTGCGTTGCACAAGCCAAATGGCAAAACTGTAAATTGCCACAATCCTTCACCTATTGAAGAGGCAGTTTTTTGCGATCCTGGGAATGTATTCCCACCTGCCAATATCCGTTCTTGAGATCTAAAGTAGAAAACATTCGAGATCCCGCAAGTGTATCAATGATGGTCAGAAGCCAATATCCGCTCTTAAGATCTAATGTAGAAAACATTCGAGATCCCGCAAGTGTATCGATGGTGTCATCGATTCTGGGCAGAGGGTAACTATCTTTTTGTGTGACCTCGTTTAAAATTCTGTAGTCGACACAAAAACGTAGTGAGTTATCTTTCTTTTTAACAAGTACTACAGGTGAACTCCATGGACTATTGGATGGTTCAATAACTCCTTGTTTTTTCATCTTTTCCAGCATCTTTCTAGCTTCCTGTCGCTTTGCCAGTGGAAGCCTTCGTGGCAGTTGACTAATGGTCTCTGTATTACCAGTTCGAATTCGGTGTTCAACGATCTTTGTTTTTCCATTGTCTTCTTCGTCAATAGCTATTATCTCACAATACTCTTCAATCAACTTTTCCGCTTTGTCATAGTCCATTGGTTTTAGTGAAGTTTTAGCGGCTTCAAGCAGTTCCTGAATTTGCGAGTACTTCATTCTCTTTTTATTATTATTTTTACCAATCACCGTGTTACATGTCAATATGTGATCGACTGGGCTGCATACCGCAATTTCGTCACCTTTTGTTATTCGCTTGTCGCATTCTGTCACATTCATAACTCTGACTGGCACGTAGCTTCCTGACTCCGTTCGTACCAGTGTTTTTCAGATCATTAATCCATGTTTTTCAACTCCGTTCAGGGGCTCGATGAACCCAACAACTCTCGAGTTTTTATCGTTTTCTATTCTTGCCCAAACCAAAGATTCCGACTGAGCAGGTACAATGATGCCATTTTACTAATACTCGCTTTGCAGAAATCGTTTCGCCTTTGTAGCAAACTGGTATTTCCATATCCCCCTGTCTAAATGTTCCCATTTTAAGGTCACTGCAAAACCCTGTTTTCTCATAAAATCAAGCCCAAGTAGACATTCTTCCTCTATATCAGCAAACAAAAACTGATGCTGAAAAGTCTTATTTCCCAGCCTTATTTCAGTTTGAATTTTACCAACTACTGGAACAAACTCTCCAGTTGCAGTCTTTAGACGAATGTGTTTTCCATTTGCAAAAACCTCTCCTTTCGCCAAACAAGGTTTTTTAATTGAACAAGAAGCTTCCGTATCAATAATAAACTTACATTTTCTCATTCATAATCTACCGTCCACAAATAAACTAGTTCCTTTTTTAAGAACGGCAACTGGCACAACACTGCAAGGCAAACTATCGTTTACCTTCACAGAATCTGATTTCTTCTTGTTGGATTAGGCCCTTGTGGGTCTTCCTTGTTTGACATCATTATGCCTACAGTGATTCATTTTTTCCTGTTGCCTGGGTCTAGACATCTGAATTATACAATCTTTTTGTAAATGTCCCGGTCTTCCACAATTCCAGAAGTGTGGTGAGTTATTTTTTCCAGTTAATTCTTTCCTTAATAACTCTCCGGACTTGATCATCCAGTTCGTTTTCGTCCTCGATTCCCACTTTTCTTACGTGACGAGACCTATCAGATGGCTCCACAAAAACTTCATAATTTATTGCAAATGCCAAAGCCTCACTGGGACCAACTACGCGGGAAACCCTAAGAGCCTTTTGGGTTTCAGAGTTCTTCAAGGTCGCTAGGAATCCCTCCGTAATAATTGTGTTGAGGACATTTCGAGGGCACAAGGGGTATCCCAGATTAGCGAGTCATTCTACATCCGCTTCCAGCTGTTGCAGGCTTTCTTCGGGTTTCTGGCGTCGACTCTTGAGTTGAGCTCGAAAATTTTCTGGCGCGTGTTGTTTACCGAATCTACTCTCGAGAACCTTCGCAATTGCATCGTAATCATCTCTATCTGCAATACACTAGAGAAGCTGAAAAGCTTTTCCCATCAGGGAAAATGCCAAATTTTCCGCCTTCTGCAGGCTTGTTAACCAGCTATTTTTTCTGGCAGCAATTTCATATTGAGCTTTGTAGACGGACCATGACACAGTGCCATCAAAAGCTGGGATCTTGACATGCTCAATTTTTTCTTGGACTTGGCAACCAGTCTGCACCAGTTTGACCATGTTGTTCAATCTTGTTTCAATTTCTCTGACATTTTCTTTCACTAGCTTCTTCAGGATACTGACTCTATTTTCAACTTCTCATAAACGAAGCCGATCGTCAAGAATTAATTCTTCAATTCTTGGTTGCGTACTCTGTTCTCCTCCTGTGCTGCTCTGTTTTCTTCCTGTGCTGCTCTGTTTTCCTCTCTCATCAATTCAATTGGGGATTTGATTTCAAACTAAAAAGTATCAGGGTCTTTTCCTTCATCTTCGAGAAATTGTTGCAACCTTTCTTTTAATTCGTTCTTCGTGTTAACAGTAGATAAACTCCTTAGAAGAAGCTGCCCTTTTTAAATCTGAGCACTTCAATTCATCCAAAATAATTAAAACCATTTCTAAAAGTATCCTGCTTCTGACACCAGTTGTAAGTAATATTGCTAATTTGTATAAAGGTCTTTTGGAACGGTTTTGTTGTTTATTGGATGAATAATAAATGAGTTTGAAGAACTTGTCTTATTTTCTCTATTCTATGTAATGGTCTTACAGGGGGTCATGATTAAATGGGAAATTGTATTTAACACGTTATTTCAGGGAACATATTAGTAAGACTTATAAAAGCTTTATTCTTTATTTTCCAATAAACTGCATAACAATTCCAGCGAACCCGGTATACGATTTGGCGATATCGTTATATATATATATATATATATATATATATATATATATATATATATATATATATATATATATATATATATATATATATATATATATATATATATATATATATATATATATATATATATATATATATATATATATATATATATATATATATATAATCATAATTTCATCGGTTTGTTGATTAACGAACAACTAGATAACAGTCGCTGTTGCTAATAGAAATATAATTTTTGTTTCGAACAATTTAATTAAAATGCGTTTTGTTGTATTGTTAATGCAAATTTTTATAGGATTTAACACAGGTTCACTGATAAATAGATTTGTAGTGGTTTTGGACTGTAATGGAAAACCTGGATGTGCAATGGATGAACCATATGAAGAAATAAATATAAATCAATATAACTCAGATAGTTACTCAAACAATAATTGTTATTTGCCTATGATAATTTATTGCTCTTATTTTTGTTATCTCGACAAATCTTGTGTTAATTTTAACTACAAGAAAAACTTACAGCTGTGCCAATTTTACAATAATTTCCCTTTTAAGATCAAAGGAGAGATTGGTTGTGTAAATTTTGACGTAAGATTTTAGAATTGCAATTAAAATTTCTGCAATTGCATTATAAAACTATAAATTTAAAATGTCAAAAGAACGTTCTAAATCTTTTAGCTGCTTATTTTTCAAATTTTGGGTTTTTATTCCTAGCTGATTTCAAAAGTTTTAAATTATCAGGTGGTTGAAAGAATGCCATTTCAGAGAAGAGGTTAGGATTTTCCACCTTAGAAATAAAAAATTAAAAAATTGCAAAATTAGCTTGAAATTTTAGCTTCAATAAACCATTATTCAAACTGCTTTTACCAATATTAAATGTTATGTTTATTCAAGTTGGAGAAAACATAGCTTTATTTAGAAGATCTTGCATGAGCTCTATGCTGGCTTATAATTTCTCTCTTGACTCGTGGTTAGCTGTGGACAACTTAAATGGAACGAGTGTTGAAAATGGTCAGTGTCTTCATACCGGAGATGTAATGGGAGGACCAAACTGGTTTATGGTTGATTTGGTTCAAATGTATTCAATCACTTATGTCAGAATATTGCCCAGGGGTATCCCGAATCTTGGTATACAAACTTGTATACATTGCTTTTAGTTTTAATTGTTTTTTTTTGTCTAAATAAATTATTGTTTACAAAAAATATAGCTGGAAGAAATGCTAATCTAATAATCGGATTGACCAACAGTTCTTGGAATGAAAATCGGCCCGTGAGAGAGCAATATCCTTTGTGTGGAGTGTACACGGATACCCCTGGTCATGGACTCCTAAATAAAAGCTACCTGGACACAAATCTGCCACGGCGTTATCTACCACATGGGGCGATTGTATCGCGTTACGCTTGGCTGTTTGAGAGAGCTACATGTTATAAAAACTTTGACAACTTTTATTATTTTACAATTGAACAACTGAAACACATAAATAAAACATTTATTATTTGACAATTAACACTCAAATAGTTTATTTTAAAACACAAAATAATCTAAGCTAAAATGTTGTCAAGTGCAATTTATTAGTTTATCTATTTTTCTTCTTTAGCTCTATTATTCTTCTTTAGCTCTATTATTCTTGTTTGCTTCTCTTGTTATTTCCTCCATTTATATTTTGATTAAAATGTGGAAAGGCTTGCAAACGATGTGACTTTGTTGGTAAATCAATGCTCCCATACCATGTTTTTTGCCCATGATATTAAATGAGCTTCACCGGCTAACAAATGTCCATCCATGAAAAGTTTTTAAACTATAAAATTTGTTGTGTTGTATTGCTCTTTGGAAACTAAAATTGACATTGTATCTTCTTTAAAGGTAATGTTGTCATAAAACAAAAATTTAGAGAACTTAAGGACACAGCTCAAATCTTTCTATCGCTCTCCAGCACCTGGTGCATTGAAGTGTAATAGTTGCTTCTGAAATTTGATAAAACTATCCAAAACGAGACTATAAATTATCAGACTGAAGCTGACCAAGCCAATAATTAATTAGTCTTATAAACTTCATTTAAGATGATTTTGATGGAACAGAAAACGAAAAGTCATTCTAAGTTCTTGGCCGATGATGCTAAAATTTCTGTCGTCAAGTGCTGAGCGTTACAAAACCAGCATAAACAGTTGTTGTTGATGATGATCTGAGTCTCTGGCAGTCATGAAGAAAACTGATAGGTAAATGATAAAAAAACATGTGTGTCGAATAGCTAGAAAAATCGAGTCTGAACTTTTTTGCATTTTGCTTTACAATTTTTGGCCCGATGATCTCGATGGAACAGAAAACGAAAGGTCATTCCAAGCTCTGGGCCAGATGATGCTAAAATTTTTGTCGTCAAGTACTGAGCGTCACAAAACCAGCACAAACAGTTGTTCTTGTCGATGATGATCTGAGTCTCTGGCGGTCATGAAGAGAACTGATAGGTGAACGATAAATAAACATGTGTTGAATAGCACAAAAATCGATGCTAGAATTTCTGTCGCCAAGTGCTTCATGGTTGAACTGCACTAAAGTCTGCTCTGGAACCATGATGCAGGCTTCTTTAAAATTCTGGATACAACAATTTTTGACTGAAAATTGTTGTAAATATTTTTTAAGTCATACCCCTGGTAAAAAATGAGGAAGATGGTTTTTGTTCACAGGATCAATTATATTAATCTTCAGTTTGTCCCCATGAGGTTGATTGACAGAACATTGCCGGGTGAATGTTGTGTTTTCAACTGAAATGGTTAAATATTTCTCTTCTTTAGCTGAGTTGAAATATACTTTCTTAGCCGATAAAAATTCATGTTGGAGTGTCTTCATGAATTCATATCTTCAATGATATAGTGTATAACGAAATGAAGAAAACAACTTCTGAAATGAGCTAACACTCAATATTATTCTTGGATTGGCACGGTTCCATTTCTCATAATGAACTTCATCACGCAGAAAAGAGTGAAATGATGAAAAGTAATACGAGCGTCGACTTGTTAGTTTTTACCGTGGCTAGTTTTGTATCCAAATGCTGAATATAATGTTAACAATTACAAAGTTTGTAGTAGTAAATAAACTGAATTGCTGAATAAATCCAAAAAATCTCAACTCTGGAATCAGAATATAATCTTTGTCAAAATAAAACCATTCGACGACCCGACGCGCTCGAGACAATGAAATTAATAATAAACAACGAGCTGAAGCGGCTCACAGCTTATAAGCTAGTATACGTCGATGCATGCTAGTATGCTACATTCGCATGCTTGTACACAATCGCCTCATGTAGTCGACTCATTAGGTTCTCACCCATTCAGGTTTGTGTCCAGATAGCTTTTATTTAGGAGTCCATGCCCTGGTATTGCGTGGTTTGAAGTGAGGTGCACTGAATCATTTGTTCCTGCCAGATATTTAATTGTACAACAATCTCCTTTAACAGATGGATTTTCACTTTGTGAAGTTCAAGTTTTTTCTTCAAATTAAAAGCCAGTTTGTTACTTTTTACGGATCTGTAAAGCAAATTAACTCTTGATCATTTTTGTAAACACTGAAATTTTTTCAACATTACGTTTTTTTTTATTTATTTAATTTTTTCTGCTGAATAATTTATAGGTTTTTTGTAAACCAACACTAATAATAATGTAGATTTCTTAACCCTATTTAAACAAGGTTTTTATTCTCACTATTGGCTATTAAAAAAATAAAGTAATGTTAAAATTATTTTTATAAAACTGCTAGATGGTAAGGTGGTGAAGATGTTAGTCAGTCAATCAGCAATTTGGGCTATCATTTTATTATAGATTTCAAGACTATAACTTGCAGAATAAATTTGCAGCTTAATTAATTACCAAAATCATAAATTTTACTAGCTTTTTCTATGAATTTTTCAATATTATAATTACTCTGCTATACCTGTACATTACTGTACACGAAATTCAACCAGCCGTGTGTAGGCAAGTTGTTATTTTCAACAAAACCGTTCATACGTAGAGCGGAAAAATATTATTTCCAAGGAAATAATATAATAGGTTTTTGTTTTTCTGTCACCACTATACCAAACAAAAGCGATAAGATTAATTATCTATCAACGAATCGCCAGCATGCCAATATATAGAGTAAAGTTCTTAGCCCATTTCTGAACATTTTTTTTATTTTTTAATAAAAACTTGAATTTAAAAAATTTTTAATCTAAGTTTGAAATTAAACTTTTTACAAACTTTTATTTAGGTTACAATCTCTGTTTGTGTGTGTGTGTTTGTGTGTGTGTGTGTGTGTGTGAGTGTGTGTGTGTGTGTGTTTGTGTGTGTGTGTGTGTGTGTGTGTGTGTGTGTGTGTGTGTGTGTGTGTGTGTGTGTGTGTGTGTGTGTGTGTGTGTGTGTGTGTGTGTGTGTGTGTGTGTGTGTGTGTGTGTGTGTGTGTGTGTGTGTGTGTGTGTGTGTGTGTGTGTGTGTGTGTGTGTGTGTGTGTGTGTGTGTGTGTGGCTTTCTCTGTACGCAAATCTTGAAAGTAAAATTTAACCAGCTTTTTGACTAGCTAGAAAGCTGAAACTTTCAGCATATGTTTATATTGGAGACAATACATGATTCAATTAAAAAAAAACTTTGTTTGAACATCTTTCGTATTTCTAAATCGAGTGTATTTGAAATTAAAGTTTGTGTTAAAAAACTCGTTTTTTCCTTTACTTGTTTTAATAAAGCTTGACGTTAAAAAAATTAATATAAGTTTAGCATCACAAATATTTTAATATAAGCTTGATATTACAAAGTTATTATTGTGTTTCTAAAATTATGCTAATAGTGCTTTTATTCTTAATTTCTATACAGTTTCAAAAACGTTGTTTCATTTAAAAACCTCATTCTCCTAAAATATTTAAAATAAAACAATGGTGGTTTCTATAGTAACTGAAAAAACAATGAACAAAATGTTTTTGCAAAAAGAACCATCTACAAGCACTCCACCTCATATGAAAGAAGACCACTCACAAACATTCCGCCTCATATCAAAAAGAGCCACCCCTAATGTCGTCCGACAAATTTAACGTGAAACAATTCATTATGAGACATTTCATCGTGAGACAATTCATCGCGATGACAATTCATCGTGAGACAATTCATCGTGGGCAGGGACTTCTATTCCTATACAAGCGGGCGCAGCTTCGCCCGGCAAAAAACAGGAGAAAAGAAAGAAAAAAGGAGGTAAGGAAAAATTTATAAAACAAACTTACATATATTTTCATGAATATGAATTACAGTTGAAGTAAAACTGAACGACGTGTGGCTTCACAACATTACCCGAGATTATTTTATTAATATTTAATGACCGTCTTATATCATCTTATTCACGATGACTATTTGGATACGTTTCACAATGTGATCACCTCCATTTGTGGATGGAACTAACTTTTCGCTGACACTTTTGTACGCTGATGATTTGTGCGAAAGTGAACCTAACATAACTGTCTTTTGATTCTGTTTTGCCTACATCAAACACCATATAGCGAGAAAAAATGTAGAGAAGCGCTGATCAATCAAATAAGTTAAACATAATCATGAACATAACCGTTATTTAAAACGTTTAAATTTTATACCACAAAAAAACAGGCTGTATCGATAATAAGTACTTAATGTACTTGTCACACTTTTGAGTGGGATCTCCTGACGTAGTTTTGGGTCTCCAAACGATAAAAGTGGGCTCCACAAATGGCCTGAAAAGTGTCAAGTTGAAGCCTCAGAGTTTTGAGGGCTTGAGCAAGATCTTTTCATAGCGGTAAAGTGGGCCCCTGTAGGGATGTCACGGATACCCGACCCAAACCCGATGTTCGGTACTACCAGGTCTTTTTTTGATACCCAAACCCGAAAATGTGGAAAATGAAAACCCGAACTATTAAAAATGTGTAACCCAAACCCGAACTATTACAAAATCAACTCGAACCCGAACCCAAAATTTTCAAAAATTAAAACCCTAACTTCAACTCAAATTTTTGAGTAAATTGCAAAACGGAGTTTTTACAAGTTGATGAATTTATTAATATTAAATAGGAAGAATTCAAAAATACGCTTTTTTATACTTTTGATGTTAATATGAAAGAGTAAAAAAAATATTAAACTTTTAAAAAATTGCAAAAGTTCAACGCGACTCAGTTTGATTCGAATATCAAGAAAAATAGTTTTTAGTCTTTTACATTTACACCAGGTGTTTTAAGACAACACAAAATAAGAACTTTTCTTAACTTTTTAGAAAGGTTGTGTTTATACCAGTGGCGGATCCATAGAGGGGCGATGGGGGCGAAATTGTCAACAATTTCATCAAAATTATTTTTTTACAAATAATTTGCATGTATTTTGATGTATCAATTTATTATATGGAGCCATTAATACGCAAACTTAAAATTTTTTGTAAAATTATTTTTGCGTAACAAACAATAATTTGAAAGTATTTTGATATATCCATTTATTATACGGAATAATTAAAACGCGAACTATAAAAATCTTGTAAAATCACTTTTGCATTAAGCATGGGCGTTTGAATTTTCCGTCCGTGAATTTTGGTCCGTTACCGTCCGTTAATGAAAAACTCGTTTATTAATGAAATTATGTAAAAAAATTAACATTGCACAATGACCAAGTCTTCCAAATTTTCAAAATGATATTTTTCTTGATTTCCTTAATGCAAAATAGTCAACAATTTCATCAAATTTAATAGACCTAGCTAGATCACTTTCAATTGCTAATAACGCTAAATCACAAAGTCTTTCCTGTCCCATTACTGATTGTTGTACACTATCACTATGTATTTATTGCTGAATGACCGTTCAGCTTCTGCAACAGTCACAGGTATCGTACAAAATATTCTTATCGCAACAGATACATTTTGGAAAAGGCATTCTACTTTCAATTCTCAAAATTTGTTTAGTAAATCTAGTGGTTTTAAGACAGATAAATCAGAATTAACTAAAGTATCTTCAAAATTTGATTTGTAAATTGCTTTTAGGTGCTTCATTTCATCAATTATTTCCAAGAAAACGTCATTTTCGTATTCTGTTTGTTTGTGTTTTTTGTTTGTACAAATGGCTCTGCACATTTGTTCAATTTGTGAATCTGAAAGTTCCAAAAATAACCACAGAATACAATACTGAATGTATTGCTGATAGATTGGACTATAGAAAATCTCTGTGTTAATCCATCAATAACGCAATCAACAAGTCTGTAAAAAACATCCACTTTAAATATGATCGTTTCATTATTATCCATTTTTTGAACGCTGTTTGTTTCAGAAATTACATCAAAAAATACTTCTTTTTTTAACTCCTTGTTCTGTAATTTCTTTGTCTGTTGGCAAATCTGATGCCATGGCTTCTGCAACAAGTTTTGATTCTGACAACAAATTATCCCAAAGATCCATAAACTGTTTAACTTCATTAAGCGGGTCTGCAATAATTTTTACTTCAACATCTAGAGTTGTATTTTTTGCTTGAAGAATTTTATTTCTTTGATCAATGGCTATTAAAGTCAAAGTGCATTTGAAAGATTTTAAATATTTGTCAATTCCATGTAATTCGGTTTTGCATTCAGATGACAAATTCAATTCTTCATGGCATAGGTACTATGATTGCCCGTTTGATCATATATATGGTTATTGGTCCAGGCCCTTTGAACGGCTCCGGGCCCCTGTGCATTTCCCCTTTCGCTCCCCCTCTCGACGGCCCTGTTTATATTTGATGAACATTTCCTCGACGACTGGGATAGGACTTGATAGCGCTCAATGTTCTTTCAGAACTGTCAAGACACTGCAGACACTGAAGCTGAACTCGATTTTCTTTACTCTTTTCACCCTGTGTCACGGCTTCTTGGCTGAATGAGAAAAATTTATCATATTGGCAAGCTGGAGTTGCTGTAGAATATAGCACCTCAATCCCTCCAGCTCTAAACCGTTGTGCAGATTTTATAAATACTTGCCGACAACTTTTTTCTGCTTCGGGAATCCATAACATCTTAAAAATGAATGTGTTACAGATGCTTGAGATGCTAAAATATGTTTCTTTGCCATGTCGCCAGTTTCTAACTAAAACTCGAATCCGAACATTAAACGTTTAAGGATTGCCGATGGTAAAGGCTTACAATGCACAAGTGGACCGCGGAGAACGAATTGTAGTGAGTTCTGGATGGTTAATAAAGCTGGTATAAGGTAGCTCAGTAAACAATTTTTTCAAAATTTTTAAAAAGTATTTTGGAATAATCTTAGCAATACAAAATACTCACTAAAAGTGTCTTTCAAATACTAATACAAGATACTTCACATTCTATGTACTTGAAATACAAATCGGTCCTGTGTATTTTAAGTATGTATTTCAAATACACGCACACACGCACGCACGCACACAACCACATATATAGCAACAATTCTAGAAAACCCCAATTTACCAAATTGTTTTTATTTGATAAAAAAAATTTTTGGCAATCCTTTCAAAATAAAAGTACAGAAAATAACATGTCTTAAGATTGCATGATAAACTAGATAATATAATTTATTAGTTACGACATCAAAAAAATTACCAATTTTGCACCTATTGAAAGTATAGACAAGATTAAGGCACTTAATAAGGATCAGATGATATAACAAATATTATGAATGATTACATTTGGAACAAGCTCAATATAGGTTCATAGTGATTATATGTACATTCATTTAATGAAAATTCACAAAAATATAACTTAAAATTTTTATATTAAATTGTATTTTTTGGTCCAGCTTATCAAAAGTAATGAACAAAATTCTCAGCATTGACCAAAATGTATTATTTCTTAAAACAATTAAATTCAAAGTTAAACAGGTTTGAGAGATTTCAAAATTTTTTCTAATTTCATTGCTTTGCCAAGATCTCCTTTAATTTTGAGTTTTCCACTCATGTAAGCAAATGTTGGTTGCAATTCACCTTTGAACATCTTACAGAAATCATCAGCATTAAGAATCAATGTAGCATCAGATTCAAGAGGTCTGTGAGTCGAATGAAAATTTAAAGAACCAGAACCACTTTTGAGATCAAGAAGAATCAATCCTTCATCTGAAAGATAAAATCATCTTGCATGATACTTAAAATTTGTATTTAATCTCAATGAAAATTGCACCTTTCAAATCAAACAAATAGCTAGCATTCATATCCTGAACCAAGTCGGCATTAACAATCTTGCTAATTGATTTCAACGTTTCCATCAATCCGACATTAGAGACAGAGAATTGTGTTTCAGTATATGAAATCTTGGAGGAAACTTCACCATCTAGGATAAAATCTTTGATTTTTTCAGATGATGTGTCCAGGAAGAAATCTGGCAGTAGAGAAGGATCTGAAACAATTTAATTTCAAAATTTATAGTCAAGTTATAAAAAAAACAAAATGCTTGTAAATGAAACTAAACTATAGCAAACGTCCTCTAGAGCAGCTGTTAAAAGCGATGGACACTTTTGCTCGAAACGTAATTTCTTAAATCTGTATCTGGTCTATTGTAGCAGGTCTCCAAAGAACGGACAGACGCGAGAAGCGTACACTTTTTCACTTCCCCGAGAGTGTTCGTTCTTCAGGACTTTTACTGTATTTCTTAATAGTTGCTGGTGGTATTGCAGTAAAGCGTTTGCCCATCGGCTTATAGGTTGACAGTTCGAATCTCACCAGTGTTCCTCCCTTAAGCAACTTGCATTGCTCAGGTTGTGCAGTGGGGGCGATTCAGCAAAACCTTGGGGGGGCAAAGATTTTTTAAATTTAACTTATATATATATATATATATATATATTAGATAGATAATATATATAGCATTTCACAAAGTGCATGTGAAATGAGGACAGACAAAAAATTTTTTGACTATCTTCAAGATTGAAAAATATTAGTAGAAATATATGATATAACAAAGTAGATATAATTCAAAATGTATGAAAAATACTATGTTTATCAACTAATCTAAATACTCAAGCATGAGTGAGCTAATCACAAAAAAAAATGTTTGTGGACAAAATCTTGGGGGACCGTGCCACCCCCCCAATCGCCGCCTCTGAGGTTGTGTCTCGTGGAAGTAACTCATTTCACAAACGTTAAAAAATAAAAAAGAAATATATTGAACTTAAGTAACTAGAACACACTTTCAGTATAATTATAGCTTGAAAAATCAGTCACTCCAGCTTGGGTGAGAATTTCCTCATCAATATAAAACTTCCCAGTATTAGAAGGTTGATCATCAGTTAAAATCACGTAAGCAGCATCTGACATTATTTCAGGTTTACGACACAGATTTTGTGCATTTCCACCTACAAGCATTTCCATGGCAGCTGTATATATGGCTAAACACAAACAAAATGTAAATTTAAATGCTGCAAATTAAAATATTACTTAAATGAGTACACCTGTTTTTGGCCAGAGAGCATTTACTGACACAGAATCTGATCTAAATTCCTCTGCCATCCCCAAAACACACATTGACATTCCATACTTGGCCATTGTGTATGCTGCCAATGTTCAATTCTAAAGATTACTTAGTTATGAACAAACATTTCCATAATGTTTCATTAACATTTTCAAATCAAATAACTTCTTACTACTTAGTAACTTGAACTAATGGTATTGCCATATAAAATAATTTTATAAGCACAAACATACATTAAAGCTGACTTACCACAATGGCCTTTGAACCAATCAGAAGACATATTCAAGGGTGGACTTATGTTCAATATTTTAGAATTTTTTCCTTTTCTCAAGTGTGGAATGCAATACTTTGAGCTAATTATTTATAACATTTACTGTTAATAACATAAAAAATATGCCTGATACACGATCAATCTAACCACAGATAGGTTCCTCTCACATTGACTCCAAACATTAAGTCAAACTTCTTCATTTTTGTAGCATCTGTGTTGGTAAGACTTATAGCACTGGCATTGTTTACAAGAATGTCAATTCCACCGAATGTTTTTACAGCTTTTTCAACTGCATGTACCACTTGAGCTTCATCTCGAATATCAACCTGGCATGGTAAGCACTCACCTCCATATTTTTTCACTGTAGAAAAAATAATTAATTATAGCAATTTTTAAACAAAAATATATTTTCAGAAAGTCACTAGTAAGCCTCACCTTCTTCAGCTGCAGAAAAGATTGTTCCTGAAAGTTTAGAATGTGGTTCTACAGTTTTTGCAGCTATTACAATGTTGGCTCCGTCCCTTGCACATTTTTCAGCTATTGCTTTTCCTATGCCTCTACTAGCTCCAGTAATAAATACTGTTTGTCCCGCTAATTTGCTGCACGTGTAATGAATTTGTAACACATTGACTAAGATTAGTTAAGAGGAATAACCAAATCTTATGTTGCGAAATGCTCTACAGCAAAAAAAACCTTTTACTCTTACCCGGCGTTAGCTATCATTTTCAGTTCAAGATGTGGGACAGGAGTGCGCTTGAAAGCTGGGCTCACACTCTCACTCACACAACTCACTGAACTGGCAACTCGGCGGAAAAATAAGTATGATAATAACCAATTAACCAATAAAAATTTTGTAGCGTCTTTTGCTGAAGCTCAAAGTAAGGAAATAAAAGTGTCTATATTAGGTATGCCGAAAAGCATTGAAACGACCAGAGCTGTCAGCGGATCAACTTTTTGATGACCCGAACCGCCACAAAACTTGACCTGACACGTACATTAACATTTCCTAAGATAATGGCACGAACAAAAGTGTTCATAATAACTTAACCTGACTCGATTTTTTGGCAACCTAGATTGAGACTAAATAAAGTTGAAAGAGAATAGAGTACGTGTGTAGGGAGGATAAAAAAACTAGTTGTGAAACGAGTAAAGGAAAAAACGAGTTCTTTAACACAAACTTTGATTTCAAATATACTCGATGAGTGTCAGTGTGTATGTGTGTATGTATACGAAAGATGTACTTTTTTTTAATTGAATCATGTATTGTCATCCAATATAAAGATATGCTGAAAGTTTCAGCTTCCTAGCTACTCAAAAAGCTGGTTAAATTTTACTTGCAAGATTTGTTTACAGAGAAAGCCACACACACACACACAGACAGAGATTGTAACCTAAATAAAAGTTTGTAAAAAGAAAGAAAAAGACTAATCCATAAATCTATATATATATACTAGCGGTGTACCCGCATTGTCCGGGGTTTTTAGAAGTTTTCTATCGTTTTTCTCTCTCGCTCCCGTTTCCTTCCCCGCTTGTTCTCACGCTCCCGGTCGATTTCCTGTTCCGCTTGTCTCCCGTTCCCGGTTGCTTTTCCGCTCTTGTTAGCTTTCCCGTTCCAGGTCGCCTTACCGTTCCCGATCGCTTTCTAACTTCCGGTCACTTTCTCTTTCCCGCTCGCTCTTTCGCTCTCGGTCGCTTTTCCGTTTCCTCTTGCTTTCCCGTTCCCGTTTTAAGAGTTGTCCGAGCAAAATCCGTCCGAAAACAGCGACCGGGGCGCAGATCATGGGAATGAACATCAGATAATTTTACAAACATGTTATCGAATGATGAGGGTATATATATATATATGGTTACAGTATAAAAGACATTATATTTGGTTATCGTACTTTAACTCCGCCTTGCTTTTGCAAGCCAGTCCCAAACCTGGAGAAAGGAGGAGGGAAAAGTTGTTAAAAGGATCAAATTATGATCCACGACTGGAAATACTTAGGTGCTTCTGACACAGCCGTTTCAGTCTTAAAACACTTGGTGTAAAGGACTATAAACTATTATAAAAAAAAGTTATTGTCCTTTTTTAGTATGGCTTTGTCTAAATTGATTCTGTCAGAAGGGCGTTAATTTCAATTTAAAAAAACCTGGTATGAATAAATTTCTAACATCGCATTGGGTTTAAGACGAGAATTTTTATTACGAATTGTAACTATGCTTACAAAAAAGCCATAGAAATTATTTAAATATATATTTTTTAAAAATCAGTTTTCTAGTTTTTATATCAAGGGTATTGTTGGGCTTCAACATCACGTAATCTTTCGGGAATTCATATCTTTTGTCAGCCATAGCCCAAAATTTCTTGAGCTAATATCCGACTTAGTTGCTCGGTGTTTTGTTTGGTCTTGTTTTTATTAAAGGATTAGGTTCAGTTTGTTTTAAAGTTTTTTTTCATCCGCATAATTTTCTGAAAATGGCTCTTAAAAGAATAAATAAGGTTAGTCCATCCTGTCAAATGACTCACAGCTTACTAATTTCGTTTTGTGTTGTTTTTTAAACCGCTTTGTTTATCATACTACTAGACGCCTAATAATAATAATAATATATATTTTTGCTTAAAGGAACTTCAAGATATGACAAAGGATCCTCCATGTGGATGTTCTGCTGGTCCTGTAGGAGATGATTGTGAGTTGACCAATTTAAAAACAATTGAAAAAAATTTATGAACTCATTGAAAGAGGATCAGGCATTTGGTTTTTTAATTATGGGTGTTGTTATTTGTACAATGGTCATGCAAAGCAAACACAGATTGTTTTTTGCTAATCGCATGACTGCCAGTAAGGAGTCAAAGTCAATTAATTAATTTATATAGCATGTTTTACGATGTCGCATTCAAGATTGAACCTCCCTTAGCATTTGAATGCAGGGGCATGTTAAATTAATTATTGCAAATTATTTTATCTTAGCACTATTAAAAGATTATGAGCATAAAAGTAAATAGAGTTTTCAGAGTGTAGGTAGGGTTTGTGGCAGTTTTATTACATATTATTAACTTATACTACAATGTATACGATTTTACTGGAATTAACTGCTTTTTTATTAATTTGGTTTAGTTTTTACCACGTTTTTCTTTACTTGCTTTCTTGTTTGTCCATGATTTATATATATATATATATATATCTATATATATAAAAGGAAGTCGGGTTTTGTGTTACAACACTTATAACTCAAGAACGGCTGAACCGATTTTAGAGATTTTTGATTTATTGAATTTCTCTCAGCTCCTATTAACAGAATAACTAAAAAAAATTGACATTGAACCATGGAGTGGCCCATGGGGACCGCAGTATGTACCCCGGTAGCTATACAGCCTTAACAGTGCGTCCTAGAAAAAAACTTCAAATGGCAAAGTTGTAGAACACCCTCTATTTGGTCTTACAAAAAAATAAATTTTCAAATTGGAGTTTGGGTTATCGAGATATACAGATGTTTAATTTTCCGCGACATGACATTTATGCGCAAATGGGGTAGAGCGCATGTTATTAAATTTTCTGACTATTTCATTGTTTACATTGAAAATCTCACAGAAAAAATAAATGTAAATGTAAAATATATATTTAAAACATTTACATTTTTTTTAGAAAAAAATAAGTAAATATCTTTTTCAATTAAAATATAAAATAAAATAATTGTTTATGGGCCATAAAAATATCTATAAAATATCTATATTTTTAGCATAGATATAGTTTCGCATTTTCCGTTTTCTATTTGGCATTAACAAAGTGTCGAGATGTTTTGTCAATATTATATTTTCGTTCGTTGGAATTAATCTGCGAGTTTTAAAGTTTTATTGCTTTTAACAAAACATTATTAATAACAATGCCGCGACCCAGAAGATCTAATCTTTCCCAAAATAGCCGTCAGGCAATTAGGAATCGGAACAATGTTAACCAATCCACCGCGGAAGAACTAGAATTAGCGCGAGAAAGGCGCCGCGTTAGTATGGCCCGGCTTCGTGCTTCTCGAAGACAAGAGCAAAGAGATTTACTCCCCGAAACTGCAAATTTGAATCGAGCAGCATTTCTCTACGATTGCACAATTGATTACGGCTCTCATCCTTTCGTGTGTATTGGTCCAATGCACATTGTTTGCGAACATTGTGCCGCATTGAAGTTTTCTGGAGAAACGCCTGGATTGTGCTGCCTTAATGGTAAAGTGAAATTACCATTATTGACACCACCGCCAGAGCCACTGCATTCATTGCTTCGTGGCGATACACCAGAATCACGTCATTTTCTAGCAAACACTCAAAAATACAATAAGTGTTTTCAAATGACTTCATTCGGAGCAGACATTGTTGAAGAATACGGATTTAATCCCACTTTCAAGGTTATTTATGTTGAAATTGTTTAATAAAGTAAACGTTCATTTTCTTTAAAAAATTTAATTAAATTTAGCTTCAATAATACTTTGGAAAAGTTTTGTTATATTTTTGTAAATCATTTAATGAAATTTCTAATCAATTACAAACCAGTTATACTTACTTTGTTTTCAAATTTACAGATTCAAGGCCAGATTCACCATCGAATTGGATCATTGTTACCTCTTGAAGATGCACGTCATAAATTTTTACAAATATACTTCATGGGCAATATGGAGGAACAACTTGATTGGCGTCAAGAGATCAACACAGCAGTGAAAAGAGCAACTCTTCATGATCTTCAGCATCTACTTCATGAACATCATGCATTGGTCAGGCTGTTCATGACTGCGTTAGAGCGCATGCCAACTGATGACTACAAAGTCGTGATCAGAGCAGATAAACGACCAACTGGAACACATGAACGCACATTTAACGCTCCAACAATAGATGAAGTAGCAATACTGATCGTTGGTGAAAACTTGGAAAGACGTGATATTGCGCTTGCACGTCGTGATACTGGGCAAATACAACAAATATGTGAAACGCACCGTTCTTATGACACTTTGCAATATCCACTGATGTTTTGGCAAGGAGAGGATGGATATCACTTCAATATCAAGATGATAAATCCATTGAATAGTGAGTATCAATATCAATTTATATTTCAACATGATATAATTTTTACACCGTTTGTTTTTTTTTAATTTTCAATCACTCAGTTGATTATAAATGGGCTCAAACTTCGGAATACTAATTTTAATATTTTTATTTCAGGTGGCGAAACTAGCAAGAAAGTTAGCTCGATGAATTTTTATGCATATCGTATGATGATTCGTCAAAACGCTGACAACCATTTGCTTCGATTTCGTCAGTTGTTTCAACAATATTGCGTCGACATGTATGTCAAAATTGAAACGGAACGCCTAACTTTCATTCGACTGAATCAAGCCAAACTGCGTTCAGAGGAGTATATCCATTTACGCGACGCAATCAGCACTGAAGGAGATGCAGCTAACATTGGTCGATTAACTATTCTACCGGCTACTTACATAGGTAGTCCGCGTCATATGCATGAATATGCGCAGGATGCAATGACATATGTTCGTCATTACGGTCGGCCAGATCTATTCATTACCTTTACCTGTAATCCAAAGTGGATTGAAATTGTTCAAATGCTGCTTCCCGGACAAACATCAAGTGATCGGCACGACATCACCGCACGTGTCTTCAAACAAAAAATTCGGTCGCTGATGAACTACATTGTAAAGCAACACGTTTTTGGTGATACTCGATGCTGGATGTATTCAATCGAATGGCAAAAACGAGGCTTGCCTCATGCACACATTCTCATTTGGTTAGTTGAAAAAATTAGACCTGACCAAATAGATGATATCATAAATGCCGAGATTGTTGATCCCGAAATCGATCCAGACCTACATGATGTTGTAGTTATGAATATGATTCATGGACCGTGTGGCGCCATCAACCCCCAATCACCGTGCATGGTCGACGGCAAGTGTTCCAAACGTTATCCACGAAAATTTACGACAGAGACCATCACTGGCACTGATGGCTATCCATTATATCGACGTCGATCACCCGATGATAACGGTCGAACTGTCACAAAGAAAGTGAAAGGAAACGATTTCGTGGTTGACAACAGTTGGATTGTTCCATATTCGCCACTTCTTTCCAAAACATTCAAGACACATTGCAATGTTGAGTATTGCAATTCTGTAAAGTCAATTAAGTACATCTGCAAATATGTAACGAAAGGCAGCGATATGGCAGTTTTTGGCATTCAAAACTCAGATAACGACGAGATTAGACGCTATCAAATTGGTAGATATGTGAACTGCAATGAGGCAATTTGGCGTATATTCTCATTCTCTATTCACGAACGTCATCCCACTGTTGTCCATTTGGCTGTGCATCTGGAGAATGGTCAACGAGTTTATTTTAACGCATCAAATATTATTCAACGCGCTGAAACACCTCCAGCAACAACATTAACGAGTTTTTTTGCAATTTGCCAAAGCGATCCATTTGCACAAACGTTGCTTTACTCGGAGATGCCACGTTATTACACTTGGAACGCTTCATCAAAGAAATTTCAACGTCGGAAGCAAGGCAGTGCGGTTCCTGGACATCCGGGTGTGTATTCTACTGATGCTCTTGGTCGTATTTATACAGTTCACCCAAAAAACGATGAATGCTTCTATTTGAGGTTGTTGTTGGTCAATGTTTGTGGCCCAACATCTTTTGTATCACTACGAACTATCAATGGTGTAGTGTGCCCAACATATCGTGCTGCATGTCAAGAGCTCAAGTTGCTTGAAAACGATAATCATTGGGACACGACAATGTCTGAAGCAATTATTTCAGCATCTCCAATTCAGATACGCACATTATTTGCTATTATAATTTCCACCTGCTTTCCATCAAATCCACGTGAACTGTGGAACAAATACAAAAATAGCATGTCAGAAGACATTTTACATCAAATACGGGTCAGTTCAACTAATCCCGACCTTGAAGTGAATGAAGAGATGCATAACCAGGCTTGATTGAAGACATGTGTTACCTGATGTGTGGTAGTTTGTTAGTCAAGTTAGGAATGCCAGCGCCAGATCGTAGAATGAATGATGCTTTTAATCGAGAATTAGAACGTGAACGTGGCTATAATCGACATGAATTAGATCAATTAGTTCAATCGAATGTACCCCTTTTAAACCCTCAACAAAAAAAAGTGTATGATACATTAATGAAGGCAATCGATAATGGAAATGGTGGCTTATTTTTTCTTGATGCCCCTGGTGGAACTGGAAAGACGTTTCTCATGTCTTTGATATTGGCCACTGTTCGTGCGAGATCAGACATCGCGGTAGCAGTTGCTTCTTCTGGAATAGCAGCCACATTGTTAGAAGGATGCCGTACGGCTCATTCAGCATTAAAATTGCCCTTAAATCTTCAAACTACTGAACAACCAACATGCAACATTGCAAAACACTCTGCAATGGCAAAAGTTTTAGTAGCATCTAAAATCATCATCTGGGACGAGTGCACAATGGCGCACAAACGCGCATTGGAAGCACTTGATAGAACACTGAAAGATCTGCGCAATGACTCGCGACATTTTGGAGGTGCAATGATTTTATTGTCTGGCGATTTCCGCCAAACACTGCCAGTCATTCCAAGATCGACTGCTGCCGATGAAATTAATGCTTCCCTCAAATCATCATATCTGTGGCGCTATGTGATGAAACTTCAGCTGTCTTCTAACATGAGAGTTGCATTGCTGAACGATCTATCTGCTGAAGATTTCTCCATGCAATTGCTCAACATCGGTAATGGCCGTGTTCCTGTCGACAAATCGACCGGATTGATTTCTTTTCCTCCCAATTTTTTCACTTTTGTTTCATCGAAAGACGAGCTTATCAATAAAGTGTTCCCAGACATCATTGCTAATCATAAAAAGAACAAATGGTTGAGTGAGAGAGCAATTTTGGCGGCTAAGAATAAAGATGTGGATGACTTAAATATTCTAATTCAGAATCAAATTTTTGGTACTCTGCATTCATTCAAATCTATTGACTGTGTAACAAATGAAGATGAAGCCACTAACTATCCAACTGAATTTTTGAACTCCTTGGATGTGCCTGGCTTACCACCGCACAATTTACAACTGAAGGTTGGATCAGTAGTTATTATGCTTAGAAATCTAAATCAACCAAAACTATGCAATGGAACGCGTTTGGTTTTAAAGAAACTAATGGTCAATGTGCTTCACGCGACGATCCTCAAAGGAAAATTCAAAGGCGAGGAAATACTCATTCCGAGGATTCCTATGATCCCAACCGATTTGCCCTTTGAGTTTAAAAGAATTCAATTTCCGATTCGCCTAGCATTTGCTATGACGATTAACAAATCACAAGGCCAATCTTTGAGTGTTTGTGGTCTGAACTTGGATAATGCATGTTTTTCTCATGGTCAATTGTATGTGGCGTGTTCACGTGTCGGCAGACCATCAGATTTATTTGTTTTTTCGCCCGATAATAAAACCAAAAAACATAGTGTATCATAAAGTGCTGGATTAAAGAGAATCGACCCGAGTTCAACCAATGTTTTTCTAATAAACTATTAAAGTGAACGTTTTTTTTAATATTTGTTTTCTTTTAAACTTATATATAGGATATTTGTTATTATTGTTTTTTATTGCTTAAAAAATACACTCTTTGAGGTGAAACGAAGTTCGCCGGGTCCGCTAGTATATATATATATATATATATATATATATATATATATAAACTTAACAAAACAAATTTTTCTAATGCACTAAAAATAAGAAAATAAAATATAAAAAAACTTTTTAAAATACCACGTTTTTGTGAACTGAAAAGAAGAAAATGATTTTTTTCTTGGCTGTGTGAGAAATGTCTTTATGGAGGCATGCATTAATTGTGGACATTCGTTCAACAAACAAGCCATACATTTTTAAAACTTAAAATGTGAGGCGCCATTTATATTCGAAAAAGCATTCTATCCTGTTTAAAAATAGCAGATGGTTAGTTTGAGTGAAAGGCGCCCCACGTTTTCAGTTTAAAAAATGTATGGCTTGTTTGTTGAACAAATGTCCACAATTAATGCATGCCTCCATAAAGACATTTCTCACACAGCCAAGAAAAAAATTATTTTCTTCTTTTCAGTTCCCACAAAAATGTGGTATTTTAAAAAAGTTTTTTTTAATATTTTATTCTTGTTTTTGGTTTGTTTTATTTATTTAAACTGTAATTGTAATGAACTAACAGTTGGAATTATAATTTTTCTGTAGAATGATTTGATTCATCTTTGTCATGGTAAATAATTTACAAATTGTTGGAGCATTAAGTTTCATAGACAGTCTATAAGAAAGTGTCCTTGGTCTTTTGTTATTGCAACGCGTATAAAACAAGATACCGATATAAGATTTTAGTTTAATATTTTTGATAAATATCATTAATATTGTGACGATTGTTTGAACGATAAAACATTTAATGTGTATTAAATTTGTTATTTCCAGTGTTTCAATGGCAAGCTTCAATCATGGGCCCAGTATGTACTTCTTATATCGAGATAATTTTTTTCGTTATTTTAGTTATTCATTTTTTAAATTTGAATCATATTTATTGTTCAGCCCGATAGTCCGTATCAAGGAGGAGTTTTTTTCTTAACGATTCATTTCCCGACAGATTATCCTTTCAAACCACCAAAGGTTCAGTGTCCAGTGATTGATTTTAAAAATCTTTATTTAATTATTTTTTAATTTATTTTAAATCCCATAATTGCATCAACATCATCATTACATCACTTCATCCAGGTTGCGTTCACGACACGGATTTACCATCCGAACATAAATAGCAATGGAAGCATCTGCTTAGATATTTTAAGATCTCAATGGTCTCCAGCTCTCACCATTAGCAAAGGTCTGTTCATATTTCTATTTTATTTATAAACTTAGATGTTTTGACTTTACCTTTAAATGTCATATAATTATATGCTGTTTGTTCACTATTAGTAACTAGAAGGTTAGCCCAATGTGCAATTAAAAGATACAAGCTCCTAGAAATATAGAATTATTCATGTTGTGGTAGCTAAAAATTAAACTGACAAGACCCTGTTTAGTATGGTGGTTAGTTTTCCCAGACTGATGTTCCCATCTCATGATTTGTAAAATAATTCATACAAAATTAAATGACTGATATTATTGTAACTGATTAGTAAAATTAGTGTAGATTGATTGAAGTTTATAAATATTTATTAAGTCAGAGTTTAAAATGTGGCTATTATTGGAATTTCACTGATTCCGTATAAGAATCGATTAATTAGTAAAGTTAAATAGGACTCTTAAAGAAGAATGCAAACTTAAATCTACATGTTGTAGTGTCCTCAGTATTTTTTGTTGGTGGGTACAATGCTGACTACAGAATGACAGACTGCTGTGCTGTGATTGGTTCTCTGATTAAGATCACATTACAGGCCTAGTTTGCAATTTACCTATTGTTTTCGGGAAGAAACAAAAAGTTGTAACATTAATTTATAAAATCAATATTTTCACTAGAGAATAAGACACCATCTTAAAAACTTGTTCATGTGAAATCTATTGATTGGCCTTGTTTGATTTTGATCAATTGGAATTTCACGTAACTCAATTAGTGGTTTATATAGTTATAGAATTGATCAGAGTTAAATTTGTGATTGGATTAAATAGCAAAATTATGTTATAAACAATGTTTTTCTCAACAGTTCTCTTATCAATTTGTTCGATGCTGACTGATCCGAATCCCGATGATCCGCTGGTTCCTGAAATTGCAAAACTTTACAAAACAGATCGCACGAGATACAATCAGCTGGCAAAAGAATGGACTGGAAAATACGCTATGTGAATATTTCCACATCTGTAGATCCAATGAAAGACATTACTTGTTTACTATTTCTGCTTATACAGGTCTCTGATAGACATCTCTCTCCTCTCTCTCCATTATGCTCGTTCTCACACCTGTTGTAATTTTTTCCAATAAAATTTGATCACTTTTCGTAACCCCCTTTGAGTGTGATAATAAGTTATTATTAGCAACAATTAATTAAAATTGAAATTTGTTCTCGGAACCTTTCGACTTTGGGTTTGGTTAACTTAGATGGGGATGCTCTTGTTTTGTTATGGATGTTTCTTATATTTTAATTTATGGGGTTGAAAACTTTGATATTAAATGATGTACAAATACATCATAACTTCAAAATTATACCCCAGTGGTTTTTTTATGCTAACATATGGTACCTCTTTGTTTTATAATTTTTTATGTAGCAAATTGAGATTGAAATGTGTGCTATAGTAATTTGAAAAGAATGTGGCTGATCTTTGCCATGAAGTAAATTTGAGAGTTTTGTGGTGTTTAGATGTTTAAGGAGGATTGACATTAAAGCATGAACAAGTACTGGTCTGTTTATTGTTTTGCTTCAGTCTATCATGATAGAAGTTAATGCTGCTTCAAATTAATACACATGAATATCATCGAGCCAGTTGCCTTTTTGGATGCATTTATTGGTCTTTGCAAGAGTATCATTACTTAATTTCTTCAGCCATTAGACAAGTCCAGCTCAAACAGCTTTTTTTAATCGAGTGCACACTTAATGTTTGATGCAGTGGATCGTGTCAGACAGTGACTTCAAGCAATTTTTCACTTCCTTATTATCTCAGATTTTCAGAAGATCAAAACCAACCTCAACACTGACAGTGGTATTCTTAACCCGATAACCCTAAGAAGTGGCTTATAAGTCTGATGATTAATGCCACTTTAAACATTGTCAAACTTTTAACCCTTATTTGGAAAAGATTAACAATTTTAAATTTCTTTAGAATGTAGTTTTTAGTGAAAAAAAGCAAGGCAATCATATTACATTAGATATCTGCATTGATTGATTGGATAGTTTAGTAATAAAAATATATTTTTTTAAATTGATATCTGCATCCCTTTTTCACATTTCTGTACTTATCTAGTAGCAAGATGTCATTCATGGCCCCTAGTTAGGGGTCATCCCATATATATAGAATATTCTATATTACGTACGAACCAAGGAGGAGGAGGGGTGTGTACGAAGTGAATTTTTTGAGTATAAGTGCGTATGGGGAGGGAGGGGGGCTCCAAGAAATGCGTATGTACGCAAAAAAATGGTAAATATTATTTTTTCTAATAGTAGACAGAAGTCACTCCGGAGGAGTTGACACACATTACAACAGGAATAGAACAGGAGGCAAGACCTAAACGTGTACGCAAAAAATGGTAAATATTATTTTTTCTATTAGTAGACAGAAGGACACTACATAGACTGCTACTTGCGTCGACGCGCTGTTGGCATATATCAGTGTCTTTATTACCGTTTGGATCGTCTTATCTTTGCAAACTTAGATTTTCGGCTCTGACAGAAATTAAATAAAAACAAGTAAATTAAAAACGAATTTTTAAAACCAATGCTCTTATATGTAATTAAAACACAAATTTTGCAATCAATTTTTTCTTATATTACTCTTTTATTTTATATTAAAGTCGAAATATCTTAATTATATCGAAATTAATTAAAATTAACTAAATTAATTGACTTATTGTAAAACTAATAATTGAATATTGCATTGTCTTCTATTTTGAGCATGTATGCAAAATTTGAAAAAAATCTATCGTCAGGAAGTGATTCAAAAATTGATTGCAAGATTTGAAACAGACAGAGAAACAGAGACGACGAGTTAATAAAAGCATTGGTAAAAAGAGAACGACCGCAGATGGTGTCTGCTTGTCGAATCTCGAGCCACGCTCTGAGCTAATTTGCGCTAAAAGAACAAGCAATAGAATGGAATCTTTAGGTTCCATGGCTGGGTTGTATGTAACGAAGTTCAATCAGGGACGTAAATTCAGCATTTTCCAGGGGGGGGGCAACATTTTCCTGCCATTATATAGCTTACTGACAGGGTTACCCGGTGTTGTCCGGGTTTTTTGTGCTTAGTTTTTTTTCGTTTTTGCCAACGAAACGTCAAAGAAATAACAGATTTTTTTTTAAATTTTTCAAAATTTTCTCATCAATGAAGTTACCTGCATGCCAAATGTTGTTAAAATTGCTCCTGCTGCTTGGATGTGATAAACGAATGCTCTCACACACACATTACCTTTTACATTTATATAAATACGTAGGTACAAGCAGAGAGGGATGGAGAAATGCATCCCCCATCAGAGTATCAATTGAAATTTTTTTGGGTATAATACCTTGTTTTTAGAAGACGACCGTAGCTTTTTTGGGAGGAGAAATTAGAAGTCTTTGAAAAAAATTTTGAAAAATACTTACGACTACCCCTTACCGGTTATCAGCTTTTTGGAAGAGAATATAAAAATTTCTGAAGTAAATCCCCACCAAAAAATTCTATATTCGCCACGCGCCACTGGGTATAAGGGGGATGAATGATTTAATCATATTGCAGGGGAAAGTACAGGATTAGTAAAACAAGTAAAGGAAAAACAAGTTTTTCAACACAAACTTTGATTTCAAATACATTCAATTTAGAAATGCAAAAGATGTTCAAAGTTTTTTTTTTAAATTGAATCATGTATTTTCATCAAATATAAAGCTGTGCTGAAAGTTTAAACTTCCTAGCTAGTCAAAATGCTGGTTAAATTTCACTTGTAAGATTTGCATACAGAGAAAGACACACACACACAAACAAACAGAGATTGTAACCTAAATAAAAATTTGTAAAAAAGATGTCCAAAATGGGGTGGGTATAATTTTGTTTTATTTTTGTGTAATAAATAATAACTTTGATGTAGACAGCTGTGAGGGAATCAACATTGTATCAATACCACTAATAGGGTAAAATTCCACGAGTTCTCTTATTGTATTTTGGCACAGAAAACAGCTAATCTTTGGACCAACACTGATACACAAATTATTACTCTGCAGTTATTGGTAAATCTAGCATTGAGCTAAGATATAAAATTGTCTACACACGCAAAAAGAATTCCAATACGCATTGAATCATCACGAGGTTAAGTAAAGTTAAAATTAACATATTATATAGTAAACTCTAAGTAAAAAAAAATTTAATTTTGGAAATCAAGGGGGGGGGCGAATTGTCTATACACGCCGGAAAGATTCCAATACGCATTGCATCATCACTAGGTTAAGTAAAGTTAAAATAAAATAAATATATAGTAAACTCTAGGTAAAAAAAATTCAAATTTTGAAAATCAGGGGGGGGCAAATGCCCCCCCCCCTGCCCCCCCCCCAATTTACGTCCCTGAGTTCAATTACTTCGTTACTTTTTTCAGTACTTTTACTTGGAACGAGTTACATTTTATGCAGTGTACTTTTACTTTTGTTACTTTTCTGGCTTACTTTTTTACTTTGTAACGAGTTACTTTTATAAAGAAAGTAAAAAAAAGGCTACATGAAAATTTGTGTCATTAGTTCAATTGAATTGATTGAATAATAAATCTTATCGGGTAGTATTTAAGTATTTAAGATCAATCAATTTAACAAACAAACTTCTTTCGCGCCTTTTTAAAAAGTTCAAAGGCTCAATATTATCAACTATCAACGATGGCGTGTCTAGAAAAGCGCGGCTGAATGTTTGAATTTGGCGTATCTAAATGGCGTACTCCAGCGTAATAGTAATAATGCTATTTAAGATGATAAATCTGCTGTTTCTCCGTGTCTACATTGGAATGCTATGATAAATTTTTCAAATTTGTGTGCTTGTTGTGCACACCAAAGCCTTAAGAGGTCTGTCAGTAAATTTCAGTTTAGTTTCCGAAAACATGTTCTAGCTCTAGCTCATCATAATCTGAAGCAATACATCAACCCGTTGTTAAAATTAGTTATTTTATATTGAGGAGGGGGGATGGATGAAATCGGCTTTGCGTATGTACGCATAAGGGAGTGGGGTCGGAAAATGTAGGAGATGCAACAGGGGGAAGGGAGGGTCTCAAAATCTCGAGTTTAATGCCTACGTAATATGTGAAGAATGGCCCATTAAGAGTGGCCCCAGAAGAATTAACATTTGTTCATCATTAGAAATATTGTAAAGTCTTTCTTAGCTTTTTCATCTGGGTAGTTTTAAAAATTTAAAATTGTCGTTTTTTAAACATTTTGTACGGTCTTCCATTTTTTTACTCTCCATTGTACTTTTTAGACACTAAAGATGTCAAAAAAATTAGCTTGTTCTACCAAATAATTTTAAATTAGATAATGTGGCTGAAGAGTGAGAGATATTGACATCATTTTTTCAACTCTATACACAAGTCAAGGTCTAAGTAAGTAAGTAAATCTTTATTATCCAGCCCGACAATGACGCAAAGCGGTTTACATTTAAATAATAAAATAATAAAAATAAGAATTAAATAAAAAGGAATATTAGTTTCGACAATCTAAAGTTAAAGACTTAAAATAAAATCTAAAACTTGTCTTTTTTCAGAGATTTAACATAGCGTTCGGCATTGTTTAAGTTATTTTGAATTCAACGATCTATGGATAAAGGTTTTTCTGAGTATGGAATCTGCATGCGGAATAACTCTGTCGTGAGCTCGGGGACGAAGGTGATATCCTGATTTCTTGACGTCTGGGAGAAGATGGTGAAGGACGTGAAGGCGGTTAGACAGAACCTGGTTGAACAGAGTTGAATCCGCCACGGCGCAGCGGTGCACAAAATCAGGGCGAAGAATCAATTGTTTTGGCAAAACCGCCGGCTCGGTAGCAATTTTACCGCTTATTGCCCCGGCTAACGGCGCTTACTGCCTTGGTAATAGTTATAACGTTCTTTATATCTGACGATAACATAAAATTATTAAAGACAGGGCAATGCATAATATTATTAATGAGCTTAAACATGAAAACCAAGATGCTAGAGCAATGAATTTGACTTGGTGTTAACATATTTAGTGTTTTGATATAATTATCAACATTGTCCGTTTTTCCAAGTCCGTAGAGCATTATAACAAAACGATTCTAGATTACTGAGAAAGTTCGCATAGAAGACATAGGACTGTTTCCCCAAATGAAATTACAATAAGTAATATGTGGGTAGATCAAAGAATAATAAAGATGACATATAATATCATGATTCAAACGATTTCTCAACCTTGATAATAACCCAATAGAATTGCTCATTTTTTTTATAACCGCATTTATATGATCTGTCCAAGACAGACTTTCCGTAATGGTAACACCAAGAAACTTTGTGAACCCCACTCTAGGCAGTGAATTTCCACCATATTTAATACGAAATGGAAGAAAAGCATTTAATTTAATTTTTGGTCCAAATATCAGGTAGTTTTTGTTTTTCTGATGTTAATTTTCAGACGACTGGCAAAGAACCACTGAGAAAACTTTACTAATTCTATATAATCTCCAGAATAAAACAAATTGGAGTCATCAGCATATAATATTGTAGAGAGCAGTTTAGAAGTTTCAAATATGTCATTAACGAAGATGTTGAAAAGTAAAGGGCCTAGGATTGAACCCTGTGGAACTCCTATAGGTATGTCCCTAAAAACAGAGTTTGTATCGCCAAGAGAAACTAGTTGGCTTCTATCTTTCAAATAGTTAAAAAACCATAAATGAGCAGTCCCACGAATATCATAGTATATATATATATATATATATATATATATATATATATATATATATATATATATATATATATATATATATATATATATATATATATATATATATATATATATATATATATATATATATATATATATATATATATATATATATATATATATATATATATATATATATATATATATACCGAGAAAGTGACCGGGAGCGGGAAAAAAACCGGAAACGGGAAAGCGTCTGGGAGCGGAAAAACGGCCTGGAGCAAAAAACCGACCGGGAACGGGAAAGCGACCGGGAGGAAAAACCGACCGAGAACGGGAGAGCAAGCAGGAACGGGAAAGCGACCGGGAGCGGGAAAACAAGCGGGGAAGGAAACGGGAGCGAGAGAGACAAGCATTAGAAAAACCTTTAAAAACCCCGGGCAACGCCGGGTACCTCCGCTAGTATATATATAAATGACTGTATGTACTATGTATGTCTTTTATGCATTGCTACACCATTAATACGATCGTAATGAAATTTTCACACAACCTTGAGAGTCAATGGGAGAAAATTATAGTGAAAAAATTGAAATCGGTCGCAAAATGAGCGGAGCGAGCGAAAATGGGAATTGGAATATGAGAGGGAAAGAGAAAGCAACTTGGAACGGAAAAGTAAGAGAGCGAAAAAACGAGCGGGAACGGAAAAGCAAGCGACCGGGAGCGGGAAAGCGACTGTATATACCTCTACCTATTCTATAGCTTTGAACAATTTATTTTTATTAAGATCAACTTATAAAATTAATTAAAGTTCTACTCTAATTTGTCGTTTTCGAATCCTTTCCGGCTCTCCGACGAATTGTCGAAAATGATTAGTTCGTGACAATTTTTTTACAACAAATTGTCCCAACATCAAAGTGAGTGTCAAAAGCAGTATCAAGGGGAGCATCAAGGTGAGCATCAAGGGGAACATCAAAGGGAGCATCAAGGAGAGCATCAAGGGGAGCATCAAGGTGAGTATCAAGGAGAGCATCAAGGGGGATGTTAAAGAGAGTATCAAGGGCAGTATCAAGGGAAGTATCAAGGGAAGTATCAAGGGTAGTATCAAGGGGAGTGTCAAAGGGAGTATCAAAAGGAGTATCAAAGGGAGTGTCAAGGAGAATATCAAGGGGAGTGTCAAGGAGAGTATCAAGTGCTTCTAAAACTATTCAGGCGCAAATTCTTATCCGCATTGTTGTTTTGCAAGGTTTATTTCTTCTTTCTGTGGTCCATATTTGTATAACCGTTATTTTTCACTTGCTGCTTCGGAGCCACTGGTAGCAGAACATTTTCCCGCCGCTCATTTAAGGTAAACAAAAATTCCCTACTGCTTGCTCTGTTTGTATATTTAAGGTTTTTGTACTCCTCAAGGTAATTAGGCCAATTCCATGATTTGGCATAGCGTTATTAGGATTAATCCCATCAAAATTTCGTAAGTTTGCCCGAATCCAACTATAATATTTATAAGCCCTTTGGGACACCAAACATTCTAAAATGAGCAAGAAATCTATATTGAAATTTTACGCCAACATTAGTTTGAATAACAAATTTACTTCAACATTTTTTAAAAATATTTTATTTTTTGAACTAATTCGACTAAGTTATGCAATATTGAAAAATACGATTCAAGATTATTAGTTGCAACGTGAGAACTGCAGATATGTTCTTTACTTTACCAAACTTCAAGTGTAGCGCTAAAACAAAGTGCAAAATATGACAATTTAAGCCTGCACACCATTTAAAATAATATTTCAAAATTTCCCAGATCCTCTCTTAAATCAGATATGAGGAGCAGTTGCCGAAACTTAAAAATCAGAGATTCCAAGAGTTTCTCCAACGTGGTAGCGACTGTTTTGACTGGAGTGCTGATGTTGATGAAGATCGTCGTACATATATTGTTGTGTGTCGTCCTCGTGTACAAGTTGCTCAAGTCTTGCACTTTTTGATGCCCCAGAGCGATTTTCGTGTGTAGCACCGTGTGGTGCGGCTTGCTGATGATGATGAACTTGAGAGGATGGAGAAGGTCGATGATGTTGGCCTTTACGTCTGCTATCTTCTTCTTTTACTAATCGAAGAACATCCGAATAAGCTGAGTCGAAAGGAGCCCGTTGTTGTCCTCTGCCGTGTTGCTGTCTGAAATTTTGATTTAAAATGCGTTATTGTGCTAGTTTTTTGTTTAAGATTGTCTTAGTTGAACATACCCTTGAATTTCCGTTCCTCCGAATTTTCCTGTTTGAGATTTGAAAGCTTCTTGAGCATTTTCTCTCGAGTATAATCCCATTGGCGAATTGTATTGTAGATGAGCGACTTTGGCTGAATCCGAATCAACTTGATCAGCCGCTTTTTGCTCATAAGTATGTCCTTTGTTTGAAAATTTAGTTACTTGAACTTTTGGCTGATGAACAACCACTGGCTCCTGATGATAAAAAAGTTAACCAGTTAGTTCAATTTCTAATAAATGAAAAAGTCACACAAAGTAGTAATTTGTTTCTCACAGGAGCTGGAAAAGCAGAAGCAGTTGGAGCCGAAAATTGCTGAACTTTTTCAGGCTTCTCATTGCTTCCTCCAAGTAAACTTATTCCTTCTTGAACTTCCCACGGTTTTGGGCCTCCAGAACTACGCAATGTACCAAGCCAGGCAGGTTTCTCGTAATGTTCATGACGGATATTTTCTCGCGGCAAAGTGTGAAAATTCTGTTCTTCGTCTGAACAAATGTGTCATCAGATACATTTATTTATTTATTCATCCTTATTTATTTGTTTATTTATTTGTTATTAATTAGTTAATTAATTAATTAATTTTATTTTTTTAATTATTTATTTATTTGTTTATTTATTTATTTATTTATCTATTTATTTATTTTATTTTTTTATCAATAATAATAGCAAATTTTCAGCAAATTGACAAACAAACAAACAACGAAAACTACTTGAAAGAACTTGCTGAATGTGGCGTGGAGCATAACGAGACTGAAAATCAGGGACATCTCTGGCTTTCGGCACCCATCCAAATTCAGGCGATTGTTTGTTTTCGCGTTTGAACAAAACTGGACGCTTGGGAACGTAAGATGTGGATCCGGGGATGGCATTGTTTTGCACGCGACCTCTGATGACGTCTACGACATTGAAAAAGAAATGACGTTCCGCAAGAATACATTATCGCAAAAAGTAAATGTTGATATTGATTACCTTCTTCTGTAGGATTTATGAATTTCTGTCTGATCTCGCTTATACTCCTAGCGTGTTCGTAGTCCTCTATTCCACTTTGCATTGGAAACGGATAATTAGAAACAACCTGAAGTATCAAGAATAGTTTTTTTTTTATAAAGTTCTTTACAAAATTATTATTTAAAAAGAAATCTTGTTTCATACCTCGTTTGAAGGATGAGTATTTTCTGATGACGATCTACGATCAAGAGTTGTGATCGTTTAATTGAATTATTCATTTATTTATTTTTATTATTTTGACTTAAAAGTTTGTCTGACCTTTTAACGATGAGTAGAAGTTCACTGCCCGCTTTCTTGATCAAATCTTCAGCAACGAAATGTTGTGCATGAGCAACATCCTGACCGTCAATTGAGATCAAAACGTCGCCTCTGTTTAAATGTCCATCAGCAGCTCCTCCAGCAAATACCTTGAAGAAATAATAATTTAATATACAAATAATAATAGTATTGTTTTTGTTGAATAACCTCAACAGAACAGAAGGGATTGAAAAAATGATTAAAGGAATATTTATGAACTTTTAAATTTTATCCAAAGAAATTTTTCGATACTTTCCAGTTTGATTTATAAATATTTAATAATTTTATCATACAAAAGCCAGAAAAATTGTTTGCCGAAAGTTTTAAATCTTGATTCACATCAGCTGATATTTGAGATGAAAAATAAATTTTCAAGCATAACAATGATTAACTTTCAAACAAGCATAAAAAATCTTCATTTTAAAAAATAAACACATTAACTACTCTTGTATTAAAGAGTGACTTACTCTTTGAATGGACAACGGGGCAGAAGTCCCTGCCCCTCCTTGCAATCTGAACCCCCAAGGAACAACAGTGGATGACCTGTACAATCGAACTGAAACCTCGTGCATAATTTCCTACAATGTCGTTTGGCTTAGCGCTGAAGAATCAATATGGTAATAGTTCTGTTTTAAAAAGTTTTCTAATAATTTTTCATTTAAGCGGTGCGCCGTTGAAAACTTACCAAACAGAAAGCTTACAACGCTTTTGTGTGGGTTGCTGGAGAAGAGAATATTTCGTAAGTCAAAATATTAAAGCAGCTTCTGCTTATAAGAAATATGTTTGGCACGCAATCGCTTGGTTTAGTTATTTCCAGACAGCAGAGCCAGGTTAAGAGAGAAAAGAAAAAAGAGAAACCCGCTGCTATCCTGGCTGAATTATGTTTTGATGCACCACTGTTATCAGCACTAACTTGATACGATAATTACTTACTGATTGATTTTAATGTTTGTTGTAGTAAAAATTAAGACTCAGGCGTTACAATGGACTGAAATATTTTAATGCATTGGTAGTAGTTATTTGAAACAAACCGCATATTATATGAACTTGCTGCTAATCAAACATTAGCTTGTTTTGGTTTTTTGTTTTTTTTGCCTGAAACTATTTTATTTATTTATTTTTAGCAGGCAGTTTTTTTAGTATTTCATTTTAACAGACCAATAAAGTTTTATTATTTTTTGTTATAATCAATAAAATTAACAAAATATTTATTATTATTATCATTATAAGTTCAATACATTATTTTATTAAATTCTTTCATTGTCATTGTTGTAATGGTAATTAGTGTATGTTGCTTTAACGGAGATTTTTTTTTAAATTCGATAATTTGGTTCAATCATCAATAAGCTGACTAGACACAAGTAAATTAAAAACGAATTTTTAAAACCCGATGCTTTTATATGTAATTAAAACACAAATTTTGCAATCAATTTTTTGCAAACACATATACATAAATTCCTAGATAAAAAAATATAATAAACACACACACGTACACATATACATAAATATATATAAATTAATTAAAATTAACCAAATTAATTGACTTATTGCAAAACTAATAATTGAATATTGCATTGTCTTCTATTTTGAGCATGTATGCAAAATTTGAAAAAAATCTATCATCAGGAAGTGACTCAAAAATTGATTGCAAGATTTGAAACAGACAGAGAAACAGACAGACAGAGAAACAGAGACGACGAGTTAATAAAAGCATTGGTAAAAAACTGTTTTGATATTTTTCTTTTGTAAACAAGTAAACAAGAAAATAAGGATTCTTTTTCCAAATGCAAGCCACAAGTCGGTTTCGTGTGTACACCAGGGAGCGGAGGAAGGAAATGTCATCGATTCCATTTTTTGAACTGTCTCCTAGCAACGATGTCGCAAACAAATGGCGCTTTAATACCTGAAAAATTAACTTTACTGGAAGAAATATTGTATCTGAACGCTGTGATAATGAAAGAAACTGAGGAAAACTTTGATGTTGATGGTCTTCAAGATGGCGATGATGATGATGATGCTCTTTTAGCAGAAAGTGTGAGTTTGAAAAATTACTTAGACAGCAGAAAACGTTTGTTGGCAGAAGATGATGAAATGACTAAAAAGTTTGGTTGTCTTGTCTGTGGAAATGTCATGATAGGACCCGTACTGGTTGGACCCTGCGGTCATAGGACTTGCAAGGAATGTGTGGATCAACTTCTTGCCAGGTCATGATTTTTAAATATTATCAATCAACCAAGATCTATTAAAACTTATTATCTCTTTATTACCACACACATATTTAACTTACTAGCGGAGTTACCCGGCGTTGCCCGGAGTTTTTAGAGGTTTTTCTATTGTTTTTCTCTTTCTCGCTTCCGTTTCCATCCCTGCTTGCTCTCCAACTATCGCTTCTAATCCGCTTGCTTTCCCGTTTCCAACCCGTTTGCTCTCAGGCTTACTCTACTAGCCCTTTTTGTTATCTCGCTTCCTCTCCTTTTCCTACTCGCTCACCCACTCCAGATCGCTTTCCCGCTCCCACTTGCTCTCCCGTTACCACTCCCACTCGCTCTCCCATTCTCATTCCCACTCGTTCACTCACATGTTTTCCCAATCCTGCTTGCTTTTCCTTTCCTGTTCGTTCTCCCGCTTGCTTTCCCGCTCAAAATATTTATGAAAAAATCACTATTAAATAAAAAAACATATTTGCCTCGTCAATTTATTATTTTATTTGTTTACTTTTCTTATCAGCTCAACTCCTGTATGTCCCGCTGATAATAATCAACTGGAAATTTCAAAGGTTTGTCAGACGGAAACCGATTTTGTGCAAAATTTAGAAATTGAAATACAATATTTGTAGATGTTTCAACTAGAGTTTGTGTGTTATGCATGCAGGGTTGTCATTGTCTGGCAGTCATTCTGGTTCATATTCAAAAGTTTAAAACAAAACATTCAAAATGGTCAAAAAACTGTATCTTTCGTTCCCTTAAAAAAATTATTTACCAGTTACATCAATTTATTCATTTTAGGCTCTTTTATTCGTTTTCTACTCAAAAACTGTTGGTCTTACAGATGTAAAAATTAGGATTAAGATTTTATTTAAAATAAAGATACACATGTTTCCCTATTTTTTGATAATTTAGTTTTCGGGACCTCAAATGTGGGGAGAAAAATTACTTGCTTAAAAACTCAGAAAAAAGTGGATTTTTTGAAATTTTGTATAATGAATCTTCTTAAGAAATAAAATTTACGTGTTTTACAGTTTTTTGACAATTTGATTTCAGGGACCTCAAATGTGTTTGGGAACATTGGAAATAGGGTTATATGAAGTAGCGCCCTAATGCGTCTATTCCAATTCTAAAACGTTGACGCATAGAGCCTTGCACAGTCTTGAGAATTTGTGCCTTTAAAAACGGGCCTAGCTTGGAATTTTGTAGATGAAATGGGCCGCGCTGGGCCGATGCAAGAAGCAACGAACACTTTTTTTCGAAACGGAATTCTTAAATCTGTATCTAGATAGCTTGTATCCGAGGAAGATAGCGTTGATAAATTTTATGGGCCACATATATATATGAAATTTGGAAACGCGAAATAAGAAAATACGCCAAGGTAAAATGCGTGATACTATTTTATTTTTCTTTCATTTTTTCACATGCAGGTGGTCCACGACAAGTTAATGCAGAAGCAAATTTATTCATTAAATGTGAAATGTTTTAATTTTGTGGAGGGTTGTTCATGGAGTGGCTCCTATCTTTCAATGCTGGTTGGTGTTTTATTTGTTTTTAAGTCCATTATATTAACTTCACTGTCGGTCTTGCTTGCTTGCTTGAATGGCTAAAACCTTGACAGTTAAACTTTACTAAATTCCCGCCATCCAATCGAGCTGAAATTTGAAATATAAGCTCACTCCTCATGAAAACGCATTTTATTAAAGTTTGAAAACTTCCTGAAAAAACACTATTTTTCAATTAAAAAAAAATAATTGTCAATGTTTTTAAACAAAAACAAATAACACACAATTGTATGAATGTTTACATATATCGATTAATGTTCAAAAAAATTTTGTTTCGAAAGAAAAATTTGCAATAAATGGATAGCCGGGATTTGTGAAAAAAAACCTCGACTTGCTTATCTTAATTTTTATCAATTAGTAACACTATCAAATTCAACGCCGAATGAATTAATAGGATATTTAGATTAGCTATGTAATTATAGATATTTTTGAACTGAAACAATTGCTATAACAAGTAAATTAAAAACGAATTTTTAAAACCAATGTTCTTATATGTAATTAAAACACAAATTTTGCAATCAATTTTTTCTTATATTACTCTTTTATTTTATGTTAAAGTCGAAATATCTTAATTATATCGAAATATCGAAATTAATTAAAATTATCTAAATTAATTGACTTATTGTAAAACTAATAATTGAATATTGCATTGTCTTCTATTTTAAGCATGTATGCAAAATTTGAAAAAATCTATCATCAGGAAGTGACTCAAAAATTGATTGCAAGATTTGAAACAGACAGAGAAACAAACAGACAGACAGAGAAACAGAGACGACGAGTTAATAAAAGCATTGGTAATAATAATAAAAATATCATCAAAAAGCATCGAATTTAAATATCTCAACTATTTTCATGAAAATTTCGTACACGCTTGAGAATCGCGGTCAGTGAGTGTGGTTCGTGTTAACTTGGTAAAATAGTCTGCCAGTCGGTTAGCGTTTTGTGGTCAAGAAAACCCTCAAGAAAACCCTCAAAAAAACCCTCAAGAAAACCCTCAAGAAACCCCTCGATAAAATCCTCAAGAA
>OZ022238.1:38343819-38486319 GCA_963978895.1 Erpobdella octoculata | reverse complement strand
TACAAAATAGGTGGAGCAATAAAAAAATGTTATAATTGTAAAAAAGAGACATATTTTCTGTTAAACTTCGAATATTTATAAAAATTAGGCAAATGCTGCTAAGTCCTCTGAACATTTCTTCCCAACCAGATTTGTTTGTGATAAGTACATGTTATCGATACAGCCTGTTTTTTGTGGCATAAAACATAATCGTTTTAAATAACGTTTATGTTCATGATTATGTTCAACTTGTTTGATTGAACAGAATCACTTTTCACGCAGTAAGCAAAACAGAATCAAAAAGACAGTTATGTTAGGTTCATTTTCATACAAACTATCAGCGTACAAAGGTGTCAGCGAAAAGTTAGTTTCATCCACAAAAGAAGGTGGTCACATTGTGCATGGACTCCTATATACTAGTTCAGGGACTTTTATTTAGAAGTCCATGACTAGCTCCTCATATATAGGAGTCCATACATTTTGAAACGTATCGAATAAGTCATCCCGCCGGATAAGATGAGATAAGACGGTCATTAAATGTTAATTAAAGAATCTCGGGTTAATGTTGTGAAGCAACACGTCGTTCAGTTCTACTTCAACTGTAATTCATATAGTCTGGTAGATTTAGCTTTTGATACGGAAATTTTAATAGACAAGCCAAAAAGTACATTAAACTATAGTATTTATTATAACTAAGAGCTGGGAAGAGATACCAGACACAGATCGGTCCCTAAAAAAAGTTATTAGCAAAAGAAGTTGCTCAAAACTCGCGAATCTGTTTATTAACGCCAACCAATCAAAAGCCAGCTTTTTCTATTTCTGCGTAAAAAGTGACGCTTAATTTACAAATTATCTCCACGAAATTTAAACTTTTTACGCTCAAATGCTCATAAAACAGTTTAGTTATTTATTTCTATGTTTTTTTAACGAAATTTTTATTTTCCGTTTGCTTATGGAGCTGCACGAAGAATGTTGTTGATTATCAAATGCTTAAAGGCTTAAGGCTTAAACAGACTTAAACTGCCTTTAAACTAGTTTAACTCCTATGTATAAACGATTATGTACACTCAACTAGTCTACGTTTTCAAAATTCTCCAGTATTTAAAAAGCAATGCAACCTGAAAACACAACCTTATTTGAAAATAGCTGAAGGGGTGCCGGTTATGGGAATCGTACCACTTTTTAAAGGAAGACCATGCTTTTGACCACTTTTTAAAGGAAGACATCTTAAAAACAAGAAATTTATCAAACACTGGTTTTTAGAACAACATACATTTAATTCTAAAAACAAAGTATAAGTTTCAACTTATTAAATAATTATAATAATAACTGTTATCTAGCTTCAAAAATTATTATATTGAGCACAATTCAGTCGAGCAGAAGACTCAGATCTTCATCCATGACTTTACTTCTTGTGTCCACCACACATATCAAGAGTGCTGTAGACAGAAGGTTCAGGGTTGCCAGACTGAGAATGGTTTGCCAGCTGCTGTTACATTGGCTGTGACACTTAAATGCTTCCGAAGAGACCTTCTAAACACTAAACACTGACTAACACCACTTTAAACATTGTAAATTTTAATTCAATTCAGAGACAGTTATAACAACACTGACTAACACCACTTTAAACATTGTCAAATTTTAATTCAATTCAGAGACACTGTTAACAACTTTTGTCGTGCTGGCTGAAGTAAACTGGGAAGTGTAGATTATGAGGATTTTGTAGATAAATAATGCACATCATATCATAGTCAAATTGTTTGCTGTTTATTATAACACACAAGCAAACAGTTTTGACATTGAGACAATGCTTAGCAATATCCTCATGTGCAGAAGAACTTGTTACAACAATAATAGACGTGTAACTGGAGGAAAGATACAAGAGCTATTTTAATAAGTTATTAATAACCATCAAAACCCTGCAGAACAAAGAAGACATTTTCTCAAGAACTTGATAAGTTTCTATATATCACTTTAAATAAAAATGTAATAACTGCTCACATTGGCCAACTCTGACATTTACACATATTTTACTATTATAGATATTATTTACAAGACCACTAATATAAAGTCAGTTATCTTAAACTTTGTCACAGCAACATTTACAAGCTTATACAAGAACCTTCAAAACTGTTTTAAGAGCATCAAATTTTTTGCCAATTTAAAGAATAAATACATCCAACAACAAAGACTGATTTTGGGCAAGCCTAACTAAAATAGTATCTCATCGATTTTAACAGTTTTTTTCATACAGGCCTTCACATATATTGCCCTTAAACATATCTACTTCAAGATTATCAGTATGAAGAGATTTATTACAAACTTTACCATAGCAATATTTACAGGCAGATACAATGTAGCTCATATTTAAAACATGAACAACTTTTAAAAGAGCATGGGCTTTTTTTAAAAATTTCACATTTACCACTTATACAATAATTAGGCTATCTGGGCTATCAGGTGCTGCCTTTATGTCAGTATTAATGAGACACAACTTAAAATCTATTTTTCCCAGCTCCATCTGTCATTGTCTAAGAAATACTTCAATTTCATTTCCTGAAAATGAGTTTTCAAATCATGCATTTTCAGTTAAAGCCTTGCATGTTAAAGCGCGACGCGCTTAGGCGCGTCTCGTTTATGCGACTGCCTAACTTATGTATACAAACATCATTTATAGAGTTAAACTGTCAATTAAAATTGTATCTCCAATTACAGTTGCAGAATTCAATAGAGAAGTTTTCCCATCTTGTTTCAATATTTAGATTATTTTAAGTTTGTCTTCAGTAGCAGATTTACACACAACGCACTCCATTGCGATATTAGTTACATTTAGATTAAAAAATGTGCTAACTACAATACAAACTTACCATAACCAAACTTAACAGACGTAATAACACGAATAAAAGAAAATAAAAAAAATACCAGAATGACTGACAAAAGACAAGACAAGATTGACCGAAGAAAAACCTATGTACTATGCTATACAAACTCTACAATTATACAACTATATAAATGAATAGGAAATTAAAAAAAACGCTGCTAAGAATCCAAAATCGTCCAAATCAAAATCGAAGGCTTAAATAATAAATTAAGATATTGAAGAGAAATCGAATTCAAACGCGATAAAACCGGCAATGCAAAATGAATACAAAGACAACGCAAATATAGCATAGAAAACGAGCCTTTATTGAATTCTTATTGGCTGAGCGCATAGATATCTATGGCTGAGCGAGTAAATATGTTACTGCGCGTAACGCGACATTGTCTTACGTAATGAGACAAAAGAGTACGCCTAAAATCATTAATAACTAGAGTACCATAACTGCTCATTCGTGGTATCTTCATACAGACATTCTACAACATATTCTCTATTGAATGGTATAAAAATTGGCTTGTCTATTAAAATTTCCGATATTGCCTCGAAAAACTGCTAGATCTACCAGTCTAATATGCGTGAAAATATATGTAAGTAGGGTTTTCTATTTTTTCCTTACTCCCTTTCTCCCCCCCTGTTTTTTGCCGGCGAAGCTGCGCCCGCTTATATAGGGATAGAAGCCACAAGCCACTGACAGCGATTTCAGTCTTAAAACACCTGGTGTAAAGGACTAAAAACTATTGTTTAAAAAATTCATTGTCTATTGATTGATTGAATGATTGACTGGTTAATAAATTAATTGATTGGTTAATTGATTGATTTATTGATTGATGACAAAAACTAAAACTAAATAAAACTATAAATTTGAAAAATTAAATTTCAAAGGGCAAGCGCAAGCAGGTGGCAATTCACGAAAAAAAGAAATACGAGGACCATCTTCAATTGGTTATATGTGCAATGAAGGAAGCCAGTGAAAATATTACAAAGGAAAATAATTTTCAAAAAATTATTACGTCTCTTAAAAACAGAACAAAAGTTCTCTCCATGCTGTACGAACGACCATACTTCTGGAGAATTGAAAAGTTCAGTGAAACATTCCAGGAAGCTCAAAAAGTCAGTAAATCAGAAATAAAAAGTCCAATTATATTAACCAGTCGGCAAGGTTATCGCCTTCAACTTTCAACTTCTCTCTACGGACGAGGATGTTGTAAGTAATTTAAATAATGAAATAATATCTTACATTCAGGTGCTGGTAAGGTAGCTTTGAAAGTGTCAGACATTTTAGTCTCATGCCATGATGACCAGGCCAATAAGATCGAGTGGTTATCACGCTTGAATATCGACTTAAATAAATCTTGTTTACCTACTTTGGGTTCTGGCAAATTTGTTTTTCGCCAAGAATAAAAAAATCTAAACGCTTTAAAAAATCTTCCCCGAGTCTATTAAAAGCATTGAAAAAAATCTCGTCGGATCATTTCAACAATCCCACTAAAAACATTTTAATTTTATAATTTGATTAACATCGTTTTCCGAATCAATAAAATTCCTTGCTGCTTTTCTATGAAAATTGTTTATATATATACGATGTTTAAAATTTTACAGATCAGGGCGAATACATGTCCATGCATGCACACATGTGCCCAGGAGAGTATGACGACCTTTTAACGTGGCCCTTTGATAAACCGGTAGGAGTGACATTGCTGGACCAGTGTCCTGATGTTGCAAGTAGAAATCATTTAAGATGCCGCATAGAAAGAGTGAGTAGTTATATTGGTGTTATTTATTAGTTAAGGTACTTTTTTTAAACTTTTAGCTGCTAAAGAATTCGGATGGAAATAAACAGTCATTTAGGAAGGAAACATTCGGAACGGAAAGATTCGTTAAAATTAAAGATCTTTTCCTTCCAAACCACTACATAGCAGATGATGCGATTTTTCTACTCGTTGAAGTTCACGATTAGCACTCAGCAATTCTTGAAAGTTAAAGGACTAGTAAACGTGGTCATTATTGATTCTTTAAACTAATTTATACTATCATAAAATTAAAACTTCTTATATGGTAGTTGAAGAACTTTTGTACAAGTTGATTTAATAAAATCCTTTCAGTGCGGTCCGTGTACTTATTTTACTTGTAATATACGAAATATTTTTGTGGGTCAAAATCAACCCTATGCCTTATTATCAAAGGATTAAAATGAAAAACTTTCTCAAACTTGAACTAAAACTAGTACATACTACGTAGATTTTTAAAACTTGTTTTATTATATAAATCTTACTTAAAATAACATTATTTTTGTTTAACATTCAATCAATCAATAGTATTTAAATGTGGAGAGAATGTGGGACTGAGATGGTGTGTTGTTTGGAGATATTTAAAGAACAGGGTGATATAAGTAATGTGGAAGAAGGAAATCATTTGAATATTCATATTCAAGCCTGAATGTGTGGCAAGACAAATCTAAAACATAAAAAAATTATTTCACTCATGTTACCGCTAATCAATAATCGCTTAAAGATTATTTTACACAAAAACGCTTAAATTAATCCAAGTGCTCGATCACTAAATAGTACATCTGAAATAATGAGTAAATACTTTTCAAACTTGAAATATTAAAATCTAACAACTAACCTATTTATTTAGCTTAAAATTTTAATAAGTGTTGCAATTCAATTCCGGGTCCTGTATCTAAGGAGTCTTAGATAGGTATAAGCCGGTTTAAAATTTCAACTTATTGCTAACCTGTTGTAAGCTATCAAACTCGCTCCGAATTAATTAAACAATATTTTACAAACTTTTAATAGCGGATTAAATACTATGTTATCTCGCCTTTTTTATTCAACACACAAAATACCTGATAACCAGGTAATTTGTCGCGGACAATTCGGCACAGGACAACTCGGCGCGGATAATTCTATGCAGATTTAGTGTACCGGCATTCTTACGCACGTACACGTTTATGCGCAACCAGCGTCTATCTGTTCTACGTCTACCTATACTCGGAACGTAGGCCAGCGACTAGCATTCGGATATGCATAGCATAGTCTGGTTCGTTGCTATATATTCCAGCATAACCAAACTCTTGAAGTTCACGTCAAATGCACTATCTGAAGTGTAAGTGACAACCATGAACTTGTAAGCTAAACACATTGGTGAATGCATTCATTGCAGCCATTCAAAATTGGCAAATTGTCCGGCACCGAATTGTCCTGCCGAATTATCCTGCAACGAATTGTACGCGACGAAAGATTTAAACACAAAAAACACATAAGTATATAGGAGAAGCTTCCACCAGTGGCCAGGAGTGAAACATTCGCACATGCGTAATGTGAAGCTACGAATGTATTAAGTTATAATAAAAATACAATACATGTGAAAGAGAAAAAAAAATAAATAAAAATGATAAAATATTTGATGTCTAGGTTGATTGATTACCAAATTCGTTCAACACTAAAAACAGAATTTATTTTAACCAACGCTCATATATAAATGTACTACATAATAAAAAAAAATAATAATAATAATAATTTCAGTCTTAAAACACCTGGTGTAAAGGACTCTAAACTATTATAAAAAAAAAAAATAATATTAACTCCGCTTCGCTAATTGCGAGCTAGTCCCAAGCCTATATATAGAAGGAGGGACAGTTACAAATGCAAATATGTTCTACGACAAGAAGTACTTAGGTGCTTCCTAAACGTAGCCATTTCAGTCTTAAAACACCTGGCGTAAAGGACTAAAAACTATTATAAGAAAAAAAAATATTTGAATGTACTAAATACAATTTTTCGAACTAAACTTTTTTGCTTTGTTCGGAAGATAAAAGCGTATATATATCAACATTGTTTTATAAATACTTTTTTCAGGTTTCCTTTATATATATATATATATATATATATATATGTGTGTGTGTGTGCTATCGTTTTTCTCTCTCAAGGTTTTCTCCATATATTTAGATATGGAACGCATACAATGTTCAAATTTTGCTTGATAAGTCTTTGATATTTTGGAATATTTTCAAAAAATAAGTTTGTGTTTAGCTAGGAGCTAGGAACTACGAGAGTGAGAAATCGCCTCTAATAAAAATCAATGTTTATGAGTCTGTTTGTCCTTTATAGAAATCTGAACCGCATGAGGTAGTTCTCCTACAGGAGAAGAAAGTTAAGTTTTTGACTCTCTACTCCGATCCCCCGGCTCAGGGGGCCGAAAAATACTTCCGGGTCAAAAGTACCTATACACGATCATTGCATAAGTTTTCGAAGCACTGCTTACAATTGGGTAATAAGCATTATTTGCTTGACAGTCTTGCATAATGTGACCGATTGCGTGTTATTACAAATTATTAAGAGATAGATGGAGCGGAAAAGCGACCGGGAACGTGACCGGTAGCGGGAGAGCAAGCGGGGAAATAAACTGGAGCGAGAGAAAAACCTTTAAAACCCCGCTAGTATATTTTATGTATATAATAGGCACAACCACAAGACAAAACTTTTTTTGTTAACAGGTTGGGGAACTAGCAGAACTGCTAACTTATGTCTGGTAGGCCGTCAGACGTTCGTCATATAGGACAGGTCAAGAGAAGTTACCAAAGATATCAAATCGATAAACTCGTTTCCCTTTAGTTCATAAATTAATTTTCAGTCGAGTTCAGTGCTTAAAACTGTTCAAAATAAATTGCAATATACCTTTTTATCATATCGCAGAGCTGATAAAGGAAGAATATGATAAGGAGCCTTCTAATTGGAATGAGTCATAAAAGACATTCAGTCACCATGTTATTATTATTATTATTATTGAGGGAGAGATGATCAAGACAGCAGATGTAAAGAGCAACAACAGGTTTTTATTTGCATTATCAGTGTAATAAACAAAACAAAAAAACGAACCACTTTAGAGAGAACGAAATATTTTGAAAAAAAATTATCGAACAGTTGATACACTAACGTTGAAAAAAAAAACAAGAAATAACAATACCTGTAAAATTATCTGCCTAGTTTCCTTTTTTAATAAATATTGAATGAGTAAATCAAAAGTAGACCCACATACACACACATGAAAGTATAGTAAAAAATAAATTCTCGACAGCGACTGTGGAAGGAAGATACAAATTTTAATGACACCGATCATACAAGAATAGAGTTTCAAATCAAGTAAAGCAAGTCCTTAAACACAAAACAGGCTATATATGCTCCATGAAAATAGACCGTCAATTGTGCTCAAATTGCAGTAAACACACACGGAAAATGGTGCAGAAGGGGAAAAAATGAGAACAAAAAAAAAACTGAACAGAGGATATTTAAAAGCATGCAGTATAAAACCAAACGAGAACTGGTTGGATGCATAAAGAACAAAGACGACGTTAAGCAACACGATGAATAAGTTATTAAATTATTTACTGTATCGATACAAGCCAATTCAAACTTACCTAACAAAAATTATTGCTGAAAGAACTTCAAACGCAATGAACAGATGAGCATCTCTATTGTACTGAATTTGAAGATAAATATCCGATCGTCCATAAACACTAGCCGAAATTTGCATGACAATCGAGGAGAAAATTGTATATAAAAATAAAACTGAAAGTGAGCAGAGAGAGAGAGAGAGAGAGAAAGAGACTGTGCCAAATGAGTTCCAGTAAATTTTTGACAACTCATCTATATTCGTGTATTTGTTTCTTGTTGGTTGCAACCAGCCACCCTGATTTCAATCAGAATCAACGTTATTAATCAAGATAGATCTTCTCTCATTGTTTGTTTTGAGTTCATTTTCTAGATTTGACAGTGCCAAAATGAAAGGCACAAAGGAACTCAAGTTGCCACCAATTATAGAGAGAACCAGACGAGACTCGTACGTAAGAATGAACCACAATAAATAGTTTTGAGATTTAAAATAAGAGTATGCATGCTATTTATAGTCTAATGAGGTTACAAATAGTTCTTCTATAAAAAACTAATTTGAAATCAACATTTAATTCAATACAACTTTTACACAAAAAATCTACAAGCAATAAATGCTATTTTTAAAACTCCTAACCAGCTAACAAAGAATTGACAGAGCTCGAGCGATTAAATCCGAGCCGATGCACTTCTCTTTAAGCGACCGACCAGCGAAGTTAAGTTAGCTTCAGAAAACAAGATTATTCAGTCCTGCACAAAATCTCAACACCATGCACACTTACACAAGCAGAACTATAAAAAGACAAACCAAAGGAGAGCTGTGATTGCAATATGCCTTGTAGAAATTGCAAGAAAAAGGGAATGACCACCTAAACGAAACTGGCTAAGTAACCGATTTCGCAGAAACGGCAAACAATCTACGCAGACGACGACCAGATGTCAAAATGGTAAAATTACAACATCATGTCTAGGATTTCAAGAAACTAGGTGAAATAAAAGATCTCACGAGTAAGAGCAGTTTATGAAGAAAAACAAATATTCCTTGATGCACAAGCAGACACCTTTTGAAACTTATTTAAACACTTCCTTCTTTCACTGCTTTCTTTCGTGTGTTCAGTTTGATTCAAAGCTGGCACCAACTTGTCGATTACTGAACACTTTTACAGAGCATCGAGATCTAAACTAGCCAGACATTTGCAATAGGACTAAGAACCAATCAAAACATAATGAGAAAAATTCAAACACTCTCTTAAAATACTTTTGGTGAGCCGTGGTTCGATGTTGAGTCTCATCAAGGAACAAACGTACCGACCAAAGATCCCACGATGATGATGACCAGAACAGACACGCATATCATTATTATGATTTTTTTCTGGAAATAACAATGAAATTAATATTAATTATAAATTCATTTTCAAACACAGCAATCAAAAACAAACAAACCTTCCTGGCAGCACTTTGGTACTTCATGGCTTTCTTTGTATCAGCAGCAGCAGTTTCAACATAATCCACAGCTTTTTCAACGTTGTGCTCGATTCTATCAATCATCTCCCCCTAAAGAATTTTCCATGTAAATGATTAAAAAATTAAATGAACAGTAAATTAATTAACTTATTCTTGCGAGATCTCAACCTGGCTTTCGACCAGCATGGCCATATCCATGAACATGTCATGAAGTTCCTTAATGGACTGTTCAAGTTTCATGATGTCATTGTGACGTGCCTCTATGTCCATTAGAGATTGTTTTGCTTGTTGTGTATCAGTTATTATCTGGTATGGAAAAAAATATAATAATGATCACCAGACCTTTAACAGAAATAATAATAATTTATTATTCAAACATACCCCCTGAGTAAATATTGCAGGGTTTCCAGATTCCAACATATCTTCCAACTCTTCATTTGTAGTCGCTCTTCCAGCTATTTATTAATTTGACAGATAGATATTTTTATAACATTCTCAGAGACCATCAATGAATATCTAATATTCAATTAAACAAAAACCAAAAAAATCTCATATTTAAGGTTAATAAAAAGAGAATGAAATCAGAAATATTAAAAAATTAAAATGGCATGCAAATGAAACATTTAGAATTAAACAAAAAATGAACTTCCAAATAAAGATTTCTTACCAATCCGCATGATGCATCACTGTCTGGAAACACAACAACATTCTTTAACATAGGCAAAACAACTCAACCTGGACATTTAAGGAAACCAAAAAGTGAAACTTATTGAAAAAAAACTGAAGACATTAAAAGAGAAAAGACAAAATTAAACGCAGTAATGTAAATAAATTCTTGGTGAAAGAAATACATTCTAATAGATATAATAAAAATGAACACAACATTCCATATATACAACTTGCCACAACATATCCTGGATATACACGAAACACAAGATACAACTTGCCACAACATATCCTGGATATACACGAAACACAAGATACAACTTGCCACAACATATTCTAGATATACACGAAACACAAGATACAACTTGCCACAACATATTCTAGATATACACGAAACACAAGATACAACTTGCCACAACATATTCTAGATATACACGAAACACAAGATACAACTTGCCACAACATATTCTAGATATACACGAAACACAAGATACAACTTGCCACAACATATTCTAGATATACACGAAACACAAGATACAACTTGCCACAACAATCTCTAGATATACAAGAAACACAAGATACAACTTGCCACAACATATCCTAGATATACACGAAACACAAGATACAACTTACCACAACAGATTCTAGATATACAAGAAACACAAGATACAACTTGCCACAACATATTCTAGATATACAAGAAACACATTAAAACAGAAAAAATACATTAAAACATCATACAAGACATGCTATATTTCAGAAAAATGCACGACATTAAACACACAATGGGCGCAATACACAAACATAACAGCAGAAAACACATTACATCACAACACTCACTTATTTCCATCTGTCTTTGTAACCTTTTCTTACACCCATCTCTATAATCAACTTGAGCTGCATTGTACTGGTTCATAACTTCTATGAACTTTCTCAGTATTGTTGAATGCTATAATAACATCAAAATATGACCATTTATGATACAACTAGTGATAAAACAACAATTAATTAAAAAACACGATAATGATAAATAACAATAATGACTACTTTCAGAAGACTTTCTTTATAATAACAAAAAAACTGAAACCACTGATTGAACAATTGTGACCTCTGATATTAAAGCAAATCTATGACCATTTAATGCATTCTACCTTTCATATCATGCTGGGGATATAATCATAACTAGAACTTGACTGATTAATCGGTAACATAGTCATAATTTGGACGATCAATAGGACAATAGGCACCCGCGATAATTAGCAACGTCGATTGTGAATGTTACTAATTAATCGCGACTTTGGGATCTGTTCTTAGATGTTGTGAGCAAACCAGCCCCGCAATAAACTTGTCGATCGTAGGCAATGTCAATATGCAGTGCATGCAATTACTGATTTATACTTGTCACAAAAACCCATACGTCTGAAGAATTAGAGACAAATTCCATTTCCCAAACCTAGCCAAACCAGCAAAAAAGTATTTTTCCTGACCAGCGTCCCCATCGAACAGCTCTTTAGCGGAGCAAGACAGATCATCTCAGATCGCCATGGCTCTTTGAAAGTCAAAACAGGAAAAAGGCTCCTATTTCTAAAGTACAATCTGCCTCAGTTTCCTTTTAACTATTGAATTTAGGAAAACCCAAGAGCTCAATGACTAAACATTTTTTCTATTCAGAATTTGTTATGACCCTCAAGTTTTGTAGAGTATAGTTTAAGATAACTCTGGCACAATTTTCTACTTTAACAATATGCCTCAGAAACTTATTGCCAATCTTTTCACTATTTTAGGGTGGCTGATAACATACAAAATGTGGTTTGTACAAAAACCACACACTTCTGTATATCTATGGAACGGTTTCGGAACGCTTGCAATCGGCTTGAATACAAGTCTTATTTATCAAAGTCAGGCCATACCTTCAACATACCCATCACCCTCTTAAGATTTCAGCAGCAATTTTATAAAACCCAATATGGCTTACACACCTAATCCATATCATGTCCCATCTTTGAGTAATTCTTTTGTAATGCCGAGGAATTTCTTGTTTTGGCAGTAAAATTGCATACTTCAGACACTCAGTTGTGAAGTATTTCAATAACAATCAACTAGTAATCATGATTTACATCTAGAGTTTAGATATACGTAAAAAAAAAAGCTGTAACATGGACAAACTAATCGCTTTAAATTTTTAAAAAATCATATTTTATACCTCATTTATAATTAAAGAATTTACCATTTTTATCCACTTTACTATTTAAATATCTCAATTATATAAATACCATATGTGGACATCACTGTAAACAAAATTTCTATGTTTATATCATTATTATTTTATATAAAGAGCAGTGCGGTTTCAGTTGCATTAAAAACTCCCTGTTTTATTTAATGTTTCTTTAAAATATTCCTATTTTATTTAATGTTTCTTTAAAATATTCCCATTTTATTTAATGTTTCTTTAAAATATTCCTATTTTATTTAATGTTTCTTTAAAATATTCCCATTTTATTTAATGTTTCTTTAAAATATTCCCATTTTAGACCGTTTCTGTTTACAGTCATGAGTATGTTTTGCATCGTTTATAGAAAATAGTTAGACTGACAAACCTGTGTTTTACGAATACGTAAATCAGCAGAAGATTTATTAGTCTCCTCTTCTTGTTCAATTTTCTGTTCCAACACTTGAACAAAAACAATAAAAATATTTATAAAAAAAATATAAGTCGAGATTAAAATATTTTAAATAAAAACAACAAAAAAAAATAAATACCTTATGCTTTAAATAAAAAATGGTCAGGAATAATTTTGCAAAATCTTGCAAGAAAAGTTATGTCAATACTATAAGATAGAAACATTATTTTACTGTTGTATAAGACAAAAAATATATTACTTAATACAAATATGCCATTTCGTGGAAATAAAAAAAATTAAACAGACAAGATTTATAAAGATTAAAGATAATAAATAAGAATTTAAGGAAACATAAGACACCACCGACTGGCGATTAAGTGTACAAATATACAATTTAAAAATATTAAGCGGTACAAATATACAATTTGCACGAAGCGTGTGAGTTTTATCAGCCAGTCGCAGATGATTTGTCACTTGGAAACGTTTTGGAATGGTCGAGATTAAAATATTTTAAATGAAAACAACAAAAAAAAATAAATACCTTATGCTTTAAATAAAAAATGGTCAGGAATAATTTTGCAAAATCTTGCAAGAAAAGTTATGTCAATACTATAAGATAGAAACATTATTTTACTGTTGTATAAGACAAAAAATATATTACTTAATACAAATATGCCATTTCGTGGAAATAAAAAAAATTAAACAGACAAGATTTATAAAGATTAAAGATAATAAATAAGAATTTAAGGAAACATAAGACACCACCGACTGGCGATTAAGTGTACAAATATACAATTTAAAAATATTAAGCGGTACAAATATACAATTTGCACGAAGCGTGTGAGTTTTATCAGCCAGTCGCAGATGATTTGTCACTTGGAAACGTTTTGGAATGGTCTTCTCTTTGAATGGCTAAATTTGAAAAAACTGCCTATGAAAAAAAACAACCTTTAACGGTTGATATTGAAAAAAAACCGCCTACGAAAAAAACCCACCTCTATTTGTTTATGTTTATAATGAGTGATGACATACGCTCAAAATTGGGAAAAACCCGCCGAGGTACTACTTAGGTGATTTGTTTATTTTCTACTTTGTTGATTTATTTATTTTCCACTTTTTTATATTGGCGTGATGACGTACGCTCAAATATGGGAAAAACCCGCCGGCGTACTTCGGAGATTTATTTATTTTCAACTTGTTTATACCGAGTGATGACGTACGATGCATTATATATATCCGCAAAGCGTAGAACTTTCTCGGCTAATAACTTTTTATTTAAACATTTTAACAAAAAAGTGTCCTAACAAACCGTGTTCAGCGCCTCATAATCTATCATCAAGAGTTTTTTCAGAGCTGCCGATGGCAATCGGGTGACATACATCATGCACTTTTATGTTAGGAATGATGTGGTACAAATTAGAGTCCGACCGAAATTCGGTTTTGTTTTCGGCACCGAAAATGACCAAAAATGAACACCTTCACCTCATTCTCTTTCCTCTCCAAACATTCCTTTAGCGCTTATTCATTGTTTTCTTCCACAGGTGTACCGAAAGTCTATTTTTGTCATTTTCGGTGCCGAAAACAAAACCGAATTTTGGTCGGACTCTAGTACAAATATACAATTTTAAAATATAAGTCTTTAAAATTTATAATAAAAAAACAAGTTACAACCTGTGATATTTCAGTTACAACTTTTCAGTTACAGTTACACAGTTGAAGTTACAACATTTTTCAGTTGTCAGTTAAAGTTATTTTTCCACAAACATTTTTCAGTTATTTATTTTCCAGTTAATATTACAGTTAACTGTTGGTTCCGTGAACAGACTGAAATGGTAAAACTTAAAGTTCGTGTAAAAACACAAGTCTCTAGGTTCTTAGAGAACCTGTTCCTTTTTCCTGCAATCATTCATATTGCTGCAAACCAAGAAGATGTGCTCCACATATGCTTCTGAAGCAGGTGCAGAGAATATGTCTTTAGCAAAGGCAGCTATTAGAGTATATGCAGTTTTCAAAGCTGTCCAGAAACTTATTCCTGTTTGATTAATTGCTAATCTTTTTCAGGCACCAAAATAAGCATTAATTTCTTCATCAACTGAATTTTCATGCCTAGACTGCTTGTTCAAAAAACTAGAAGCTTCAATTTCTTGGCACACTTCAGACAAGCGTCTACAATTTTGAAGTACACCTCGACGCCCAGCTAGCCATGAAAATCCAAACACAACGCATCTGCCAGTCATCAATTCATCAGCTTCGACAACTGCGATCTGTCGATCATTCTCTTTCTGCCAAGGCATGTTCAGCCCTTGTACACGTACTAATTATTATTAGGAGGCTTGTTTACTGTAACAGCCTGTTGGTTGGAGTCGGAGTAGCGGCCCGTCTTGCCGTCAGAAAACGCAAATTCGACAAAATTTCGGCTAATATTCGAGACCGCCTTCACTGTTCATTTAAGGAATAAATTCAAGTTGGGCTTCCTTGTTTACTAGTGTCTGTGCTAATGCATACCTCAAAGAAATGCTACAACTGAATGCCGATGCTCCTGCTCTCCACCGTCTTCGCTCAACAACCCGAGGCAGATTAATCATTCCTCAAACAAGCACTAAAAGGTTTGGACCGAGAGCCTTTTTACTAGCAGGACCAGCCTTCTGGAACAGCCTGCCTGATTGCGTGAGAGATGCAACACTAAGTTCTAAGTTATTTAAACAGTGGCTGAAAACTTTCGCTGTAAGGAATGTACAATTACAATTATACAACGATCACAACAGCACTATCAATAACAAAAGGCTGCGACTAACTAAACAGCACCATTTGAGTTTATAATATTTGTTAGGTAACATTAAAGAATTCGATACCCTTGGTCGCATATAAAAAACCAATAATTATTTTTTTTTAAATTACATCTAAAAAAATTTTCAGTTAGTAATTATTTTTTTATTATTTAACTGAATTTATTATTCAGTTACTATTACAGTTAAAGTTATTGATTATTTTCCAGTTACTATTAGTATTACAATTAACTGCCCATTATTTTTCTATTATTTTGCGTTTTCAGTTAGTATTACAGTTAACTTGAACATTACTGGTTACAACGAATGTTTAAGATATTTTTCAATAGTAAAAAAACTCAAGGTTAAAACATCAAATAGGACGAATATAGAGATACCTCTGCAGTAATGTAATAGGACGAATATAGAGATACCTCTGCAGTAATTGAATGATAGAAATATAGAGATACCTCTGCAGTAATTGAATGATACAAATATAGAGATGCCTCTGCAGTAATGGAATGGGACGAATATAAAGATACCTCTGCAGTAATGGAATGGGACGAATATAAAGATGCCTCTGCAGTAATGTAATGGGACGAATATAGAGATACCTCTGCAGTAATTGAATGATACAAATATAGAGATACCTCTGCAGTAATTGAATGATACAAATATAGAGATGCCTCTGCAGTAATGGAATGGGACGAATATAAAGATACCTCTGCAGTAATGGAATGGGACGAATATACAGATGCCTCTGCAGTAATGTAATGGGACAAAAATAGAGATACAACTGCAGTAATGTAATGGGATAGAAAAAATGTGTCTCCATGTTGCTCTTTATTTACGACAAATAATGTTGCAGTTTTAAGAAGAAGCTCAAAACCTTTTTGTTCTCTTGAATGTTAAATAGAATTTGACCTTTTAAATTTTGACATTAGATTCATTTGTTTTTCTTTTCTACGCTGTTTGCCCCGTGCTCTGAGAAAATTTATTTTTAGAGAGCACGTTAATATCATAATAATAATAATAATATATATATATATTTTAATCAGCCGATATGATTTGACCGATTATCTGCCATTACATTATCTGTTCACCTCTGATTAATAACCATTTCTGTTATACCCAATCCTATGTAATCCTAATTGAGAAAAAGTACATGCACCTCTTAGTCAGATGCTTTTCTATGAAAATTTATTTCTGTTATCAGAAAACACTGTACATTCAGCAAGTACATAAAAGCATTCATCAAAATTACCCTTTAACTTTCCTCTGACTTTATTCGCTGTCTTCTTAATTTCCGCCATTAAATCTTCTAACTCTTCTTTTGTCTCTGAAATTTAATCAATTTTAAAATAACAAACTTTAAAATATTTATAAAAATACAGACTCATAATGATTTGACTTATATATATACTAGAATTTTATGGTAAAGATAACTTAATAACATAATATTTGTACATGTTTTCATACAACACACGATTATTAAGTCACAAATTGACAAACAGATATCTGTGATTAAAATATGTTAACTGAAGTTATCTTCAATGTTAATGAATTGATTTAAAACTGAAAACAATTAAATAATAAAAACAAATTAGTTGGAATATTCAAAGAAAAATAGTTTTCTAATTGTTTACACAAAAGATAATATAATATTTACTGTCATCAGTCTGGGGAGCCGAAAGGATTGCACTGTGTTTCTTCTTAACTTCATCAACATCAACTGCTATTTTGTCTATCATTTCTCTAATTTCATTCACCTGTTTAATAGCAAAATAAAGTCACTAGATTTCTAAAACAGTACATTTTTATCTCATAAAATCTCAAAACAAACCTGCTCGAAAAATTCCTCCATGAACTTGCCTCCGTCAACATTCAAGGTCATCGGCATGTGCTCTCCCGGCTCATCGTCATCGTCACTTTGGGCCTAAAACCAAAAATATAACAAAAAACTTCTATAAAAACACCCTCATTTACACAGATAAGAAAATGGCTTTATTATGGTTCATATTGCAACTACTTTATTTTTTTTAAAAAGCATAAAAATTATTTTGTAACTTAGTACTTCCTTCGGTGTTTGTTATGTGGTAAAACTAGTGCATCCATGACATTCAAGAAATGAATAAACAAATCTGACATATTTAGAGATATAGGTGGAATTAGCCAGCTAGGGCATTAGTCTTTTTTCACATCATAACATTTATAAAAAACAGTGCAGAGAAAGTTTAAGAATATTAGGTAGGTTCTTTCATTTTATAAAATCCCGTGATAATTATCCGTGATTGACAAAAATGCAATCTAATCTGAAACAGTAAAGCTCAAATTTCCCAAACTGTATATTAATCTTGATTGGTACAAGATGATTGATGGAGGTAAACTCCACAGACTGCAACAGAGCATATATTTTTAGATGATGCTAGCCACCCAGTGAGTATGAATAAAATGTTAAATTGTAAGACATCAAAATGCTTTAGTTCTTGGTAAGAATTCAGGGATTGGTCAAAAACTTTGACTCAAAATACATGTAAGCACCAACCACCCAGCCTTCATGATAAAGCCCTGATAGAGTAATTAGTGTCTTGTGCCCTTGAGCCAGAGTAGTGACCGGTAGAAACTCGTTCTTTCAAAAACTCATATTTCAGCAAAAACTAAACACACGTGTGGTTCATCACAGACATCAAAGAGAAGAAATATAATACATACCGCCTTCAGAGCTGCCAAACGATCCTTAGTCATTGCGACTACTGGGATGACTTTCGAACAAACAACAGACTAGATGCTTAACAAATGTTAAAAAATAAATATTGACAAAACCTTATCGTGATCTTTGCGTATCTTATTGACTCCGACCAGCCATCTTAAATCTAGGAGAAAAAAATGTTTGACGGCGGAGGCTGCTGCTTCCGGTATGACGTCATGAATTAATTAGATCGATGCAGAATTGGCATTATGGCAGTAGGCGGTAAAACTTTTATAACTTATCATCACCTTAGTACTGTAATTTTTAAAACTTACTTTTACTATTTATGTTAAGCATTTATAACAGTGTACGAAGTATTTTGTTAAACAATACCTAAACATCATTCACAAGTCGTTTTATACTATTATTACAATTATTATCTATCAATTAGCAATTTGCACCACTAATATAAAGGCAGTCACCGTTTTAATCCTTACCTATACATAGCTGGAGTTAACGCATAATTCACACTTGTATTAAGCACTATAGGCAGTTGTGAGTTCAGCAACTTCAGCAGCAGCACTGAACGAACAGAAAGCACCTGCTGAGTGCTGTGAAAGCGTTTGGTTTGTTCTTAGTGAATGCATGTGGAATATAAATAAATCATTAAAAGAGGAATGGAGTTAAAATGAATCAAAAATTTTCGAGTTTGCCGGGAGGATTAAAACAACGCGATTGGAGAATTCCAGATCCGTCTTCACCACTTCAACATCTTGTAAGAAAGACTTCTGTACATTTCAACCAAACTCCCCTTTGTAAGTTGTATTCATATTCTTATTATTCTTACGTTTTTAATTCAGTATGACAGTGAAGTAGAGTTGTGCATTTGTTTTGTTTTTTTTAGCATCACAGTCAACAACAGGCGTAATTCTGAGCAAACCCAAAGATGTTGCAAAGCCTACAACGTTTAGCAAATTTTTAGTCATCCTTCTAATGCATGTCTGTCGTAAAATTTTGTTTATTGAGTTAAAATTTAGATTGATTGTGTACCTTTCTTGTACTATTGTTATTTCCTTGATAACCGATCACTTCCCTCCCCCTGGCTGTTTTCTCTCAGACTCAACAAATTTGCTCAATCAATATTTCGTAAAGTATGCATGGACTATCACATGTGGTGTTTTGGCAATCTTTATTTATCTTACCAGGTATTTTTTTTTAAATTTATAATTATAAAAGTTTACTTTCAAGATCAATTTTATTCACAGCAAAGTATTTTATTGTGGACAATTATATGGAATCAATCGAAATCTATCAAGGCTAGCCATATTAGCTATTTGGTGGTACCTTTGTTCTTTTATATTTGATCACATTGCATATAGATACGGATTTTGTATTGGAGGAAGTAATACTGGTCAAGAAAGGTTTAACAGAGATCTGTGCCTTGGAAGGTAGTATGTTTTTTAATTTTTTTAGAGTATTTAGCTGATCTTATTTTTTCCTCAATTAGGTGGATTTCATTTACCATATCAGATAGAGCTTTCCTTATGCTGTATAGCATGATAGCAATCTCAGAAGAAATAAAAGCCTTAGTCTCATGGGAGAAATTGAATGAGACTTTTTCTAAAAGAGAATCTGATGTTGCAGTCAGTGAATTACGGGAAAAGCAAGTGAAAATTAGTAAAAAAATACATGAAGAAAATTCCACATATGTCAAGGCAATAGTGATGATACTGACTGTACTCATTCTTATATTGGATCTGGCCAATTTTGGCACAATTATTTATTTTAACAACATGCCTCAGAAACTTATTGCCAATCTGTTCGCTATTTTAGGGTGGCTGATAACATACAAAATGTGGTTTGTACAAAAACCACACCCTTCTTTAAATTTTTGGTGTCCAGGTATTCCAGGCCAAAATGTATTTATTGCCAATAGATAGGACAGATTTTTCACACAACTGACTTGAATTTTATTATAATCTTAAAAAGTGGCGATGTAACTATGTATTATTAAAATGTCTAGAAATTAAAACTTGTTTACTATTTTAATGTATTGTATAGTCCAAAAATGATAACTAGCCAGAAAACAGTTTTATATTCACTACGACTTCAGTCAATCTTATTAACAGCAGGAGCGGATACAGAAAGAGGGTCCTGGGAGTCCGGACCCCACTTTTCGTGCAAAATAACGTTATTTAGCATATTTACAAGCAGTTACACGATCCAAATGCCTAGACATAGCAATTTGTCTAGAGTACAAAGTACAGTTATCATTCCATTAATTTCTTACTCAGCCCTTTTAGGACTTCTTCCTTTCACTAATCCTGTATCCGCCCCTGGTAACAAACAAATCTACACCGTCATACACAGCAATGCTGATCGCCGTCAAAATACTCGTCCCAACTGCTAATCTTAGCAAAATTATTGTCGACTTCTAAAAAGCCGCTATCCATTTTTTTCTATATATGTTACTGTCATTTTTTGAAATATTTCGGATAACTTTGATTCTGTTTTAACATTTTTATCAGCCTTAACTTTTTTGCAATTCTGTTATTAACTAATATTTTTATGGTTTAAACTCTAAAAATATTAAACGCAAATAGGAATAACTGTTACTGGTATTGAACTTTGCTATGGTTACAGTATTAAAAATCACTGGTAATAATAGTCGCTGGAATTAAATGTCGCGTGATTAAAAGTCGCTGGGATTAAAAGTCATTGGGATTAAATGACGCGGGATTAAAAGTCGCCGGGATAAAAAGTCATCGGGATTAAATGTCACGGGATCAAAAGTCCGGTATTAAATGTCGCGATACCAAATGTCGCGGTATATTAAAAGTCGTGGAACCGTCATGATGTATTTGGTTTTTTTACCAATGCTTTTATTAACTCGTCGGCTCTGTTTCTCTGTCTGTTTCTCTGTCTGTTTCTCTGTCTGTTTCTCTGTCTGTTTCTCTGTCTGTTTCTCTATCTGTTTCTCTGTCTGTTTCAAATCTTGCAATCAATTTTTGAGTCACTTCCTGATGATAGATTTTTTTCAAATTTTGCATACATGCTCAAGATAGAAGACAATGCAATATTCAATTATTAGTTTTACAATAAGTCAATTAATTTAGTTAATTTTCTTGAGGATTTTATCGAGGGGTTTCTTGAGGGTTTTCTTGAGGGTTTTCTTGAGGGTTTTCTTGAGGGTTTTCTTGACCACAAAACGCTAACCGACTGGCAGACTATTTTACCAAGTTAACACGAACCACACTCACTGACCGCGATTCTCAAGCGTGTACGAAATTTTCATGAAAATAGTTGAGATATTTAAATTCGATGCTTTTTGATGATATTTTTATTATTATTACCAATGCTTTTATTAACTCGTCGTCTCTGTTTCTCTGTCTGTCTGTTTGTTTCTCTGTCTGTTTCAAATCTTGCAATCAATTTTTGAGTCACTTCCTGATGATAGATTTTTTCAAATTTTGCATACATGCTTAAAATAGAAGACAATGCAATATTCAATTATTAGTTTTACAATAAGTCAATTAATTTAGATAATTTTAATTAATTTCGATATTTCGATATAATTAAGATATTTCGACTTTAACATAAAATAAAAGAGTAATATAAGAAAAAATTGATTGCAAAATTTGTGTTTTAATTACATATAAGAGCATTGGTTTTAAAAATTCGTTTTTAATTTACTTGTATATGTTTATGTTAATGTAAGCTCACTTAACTTGAAATACATCTAGACCTTAGTCTCAGACCAAGTTATTCTGGTTATCTTGTTTAAAGTACTGTTGTTTAAATTGTACAGAATGAACAAAAAATGTTACACACCTTAATTTTACTGATATTTTGCAGTGAAATTTGATAAATCTTTTAGTAGTGTTATATCAGATTAAATTACGTTTAGAAGTATTTCTCATCTGCTATAGTTTGTCGGTTTACATAGATACGTTTTTTATAGTAGACCCATTGATATATAGGTACTATTGATAGGACAAGCAGCATACGTACCTGTTAAACAAAGTTGTACAGCATGGGAGGCAAATGACCAGGGAAGAACTAATAGCACACTACACCATAGATCTATGTAATGTCTGCCTTCACTCTAACGGGAAATAATTGCACTTGTCCGTCTTGTTCTATCAAGAGTATATATCAATGAATGGACCTGATCATAAATTTTTTCTGGAGGCCCCGGGGGAAAACTGATTAGTAAATATCAACTAAAAAGTAACTGAGGGAATTTTTTATATGAATAAAAACATTTGACTAATTAAGAGTTTATTCAGTCACGCGGTGTAGTTGCTCCGCAGACAAACTGGATCACCTGCTGTTAGCAACCATAGGCCTGTGGTTGAAAACACCCATTCCGCTGGAACTGATGTTGCCGACGCTGGTAACTCTAATTTGGCAAATTGTAAAAGGAAAGTACTGCTTTTCCAAAAAAATCGCAAACTAATCTTGAATTTATTTGGCGGCTAGATTTAAATTAGCAATTTATAGTAGCGATTTCAGTGAATTTTGGCGTAATTAAAATTTTCGGCGGATTCGACTAAATGGCAGCAGCTAGGAAGTCTATTTTGAATGACCAAATCTTGATCAAAATTATATGTTAAAGCCTATAAATCTAACACAAAAATATTAAAATTCTCCTACACATCCCGTTTTGTTTCCCCTATTCACTAATCTTGTATCCACCCCATGATAAAACTCTTTTTTTTTATAAAAAAAATAAAAATAAACTGTCCTTTGAAGCAGCTATATCAGTAGTGTCAACCAATTCTTCTATAAGATTTTGTCAATAATTCACCACTCTATTGAAGATAAAATGCTGTCGACAGTCTTATGCCAGTGACAAGTTTCCAGGAGTGACCTCTTGTCCGTTGGTCTAGGCATGGCATTAGTGCCGGACAACTGAAGTTCAAGAAGTATCTTCTCGTGATCTTGTATATCATAATTATGTTGACTCTAATTCTGTGATATGCCAATGATGCCACGAATAGCACAAATTGTGGCACTAATTTCAAAAATCGACTCACAACTACGTTCTTAAAATGCTTGAAATGCAGGTCTCGATTTTACACTCCACAACTTTGAGCGTTTTACTGCGATTATCATTAAAGCTAGCTCAAACCATTGCTATTAAATCTGTCACCGAACCAAACCCAAATTTCAACAACTACAGAACCAAACCGAACTCAACCTACCAAACCGAACCCGAACCGTAACCACCAGCTAATCGAACCAAAACCCGAACTGTAACCACTACCGAAAAACCCGAACCCGAACTTTTAAATTAGGGTTTGATTCCCATCTCTAGGTTGAAGAACCACCATCTAAAAGAATCAGACTTGATGACTATGAGGATTTATGCAATAATGAAATCCTAAAGATATGGGCAAGGAAACTACTGAATTGGCAAAATATGTCAACATTAGAGTTAACAGATTGTTTCTCCCTTAATTGTTTGCTGTGGCAAATCAGGTATTCAGGTTTTGTGTGTCAGCATCACCTACAGCTATTGAAAAATTATTTAACACAACTGACGCCTACTTGAAAAACGTAGGATATCATTATCGCCTGAGAGCGTTTATAGCTTACTATTTTTACATAGTACTATTAATGAATTTTTAGAAATAAATGATAAAATTTTATTAGATTTTATATGTATTGTTTTAAATTTTTCATGAGATGAAAAACATTGCTGAGCTGTGGGTGCGTGGGAATGGGAAAGATGATAATGGGAATTGAGTGCTTGGGAAAAGATTGAAACGGAAACCAGTTGAAATTTTGGGAATGGGATCGAAAAAACATACGTGGGAGTGAGTGTGATGGGAATGGAGATTTTGGGTTTTTCACACCTCTACTTTCACCAATCCTTGTCACCTTGCAACTGATCTAGTATCACCGTTTTGTATTCAATCAAAAAATTTATTTCATTTTTGGCAAACTTAGGCAGTTGCAGTTCACGTTAATTTGACGAATTTTTGGTACAATTAAACAAAACTTTCAAATTTTAGTGAAAATGATTTAAATATGATTTTAAAACTTCAAAATAACTAAATCATTCCAATCATGCGTGCTTCAAGGGCTGGATATTTTTTTATAAATGTTTGTTTTACAAAAGTCTTGTCCCAACATAAAAGCGTATATGTATTATGTCACCCCACGTCTTAAAACACATGGTGTAAAAGACTATAAACTATAATAAAAGAAAAAAAAAATGTCACCCGATTGCCATTTGCAGGTCTGAAAAAAACTCACGTTGATAGATTATGAGACGCTTAACACGGTTTGTTAGGGCACTTTTTTGTTGAAATGTTTAAACAAAAAGTTCTTAGCCACGAAAGTTTAACGCTTTGCGGATATATATAAAACAGCAAACGTCATCACTAAATATAAACAAGTTGAAAATAAACAAATCACCGAAGTAGACGGCAGGCGGTTTTTCCTAATTTTGAGATTACGTCATCAAACAATATAAACAAGTTGAAAATTATTTATAACGACAATTTACTAATTTGCTATTATTATTCCTCCTATTTTATTTATTAATATTATTATTATTATTAACGAAAATTAACTAATTTGCTAATATTATTCCTATTATTGGAAAGTTCGACGCATTGCGGATATATAAAAAACAACGTACGTCATCGCTGAATATAAACAATTCACCGAAGTAGTAGCGGCGGGTCGAGAAAGGTTACTTGCAGAGGCAGCCATTTATAGGCGCCTACCCTTTTAGCAATGCGAGTGAACTCCTTGCTTAAGGGAGTTACGCTGGTGACGCCGGCGAGGTTTGAACTGCCGACTTAACAATCAACAGGCGAACGCTCTACCGCTCTGCCACCAGCGCCTCTAATAAATGTGGTTTTTTCGTAGGCGGTTTTTTCCAATATCGCCCAATAAAGGTTTTTTCCGTAGGCAGTTTTTCCAAAATTATCCAATCAAAGAGAAGACCATTCTAAAACGTTTTCAAGTGAAAAATCATCTGCTACTGGCTTAAATAGTCACACACTTCTTTGCGAAGCGTGCGTAAAGTTATTACCATAATAGGGCACTGGTGTTGTTTTTGAGCTTAGAGTGCGATTTGAGTGCTATTACCTTTACTATTAATATGTACAAACTCACACGCTTCGCGCGCGAAGCGTGCGTCAAGTGCTGGTTCCCAACATAAAAGCGCAATGATGTCACCCGATTGCCATCTGCAGGTCTGAAAAAACTCACGTTGATAGATTATGAGACGCTGAACATGGTTTGTTAGGCCACTTTTTTGTTAAAATGTTAAAATAAAAAATTATTAGCCGCGAAAGTTTAACGCTTTGCGGATATATATAATGCATCGTACGTCATCGCTGAATATAAACAAGTTGAAAGTAAATCAATTTCCGAAGTACGCCGGCGGGTTTTCCCCATATTTGAGCGGTTATTTCCAAACACATCCAATATAGTTTTTTCGTATGGGGTTTTTTCACTATTACCCAATAAATGTGGTTTTATAAGGCTGTTTTATCCATTGTCGCCCATTAAAGGTTTTTTTTCGTAGGCAATTTTTCCAAAATCGTCCAATCAAAGAGAGGACCATTCCAAAACTTGGTTAAGTAAAAATCATCTGCTACTGGCTAAAATAGTCACACGCTTTGCGTGCGAAGCGTGAGTAAAGTTTTATTACTCTAATAACGCATTGGTGTTGTTTTTGAGCTTAGAATGCGATTTCAGTGCGACCACCTTGACTATTTATATGTAAAAACTCACACACTTCGCGCGCGAAGCGTGCGTCAAGTGCTGGTGTTGTATAAACGCCCAACGTTTTTCATTGTATATGAATTTGAAACCATGATTTTAAGTCATTTGATTTTAAATCTTACCTAACATTGGCTGATAGTCGTCAGTACCTATTATCGGCCGTCCGGGTTGATACTTATTGACAAACATTCGATACCAGGCGCGGCGCTGAGCGGGGGGTCCAGGGGTCCGGGCTAGAGATGGGAATCAAACCCTAATTTAAGAGTGGCTATAGTTTGGGTTCGGTTCGGTTCGCTAGTGGTTACAGTTCGGGTTCGGTTCGGTTTGGTAGTGCTTACAGTTCGAGTTCGGTTCGGTTCGCTAGCTGTTAAAGTTCGGTTTCGGTTCGGGATAGCTATGGCTTGAGCTAGATTCTATGATAATTGCATTAAAAAATAGTCAAAGTTCAATAATTCAAGACATTTAAAAAAATTAAGGTTCCATATTGTTTTTAAAAAAAATTTACATTTTTAATGTTTCTGTACTCATTCGAGTTCTCCGCTCACTCATAGTCATGTTGCTGACATATGTTGCGTTATCAACTGTTTAATAATAATAATAATAAGCGTGCGTTTCCTTCTGTAACAAACGTTTTCAGCTGCTGCTTGCTCCATTTAGAACCGTTTGCTAACTTTTTGGTATTTGCCATATTATTTTAATTATTCTATATAATAAATACAACAAACAACAAATCAGGTAATTCAAGCAACACGACCGCACGGTGTAATAAGCTACGCGAGAAAGAAAGTTAACAACATAACAACAAAGATGTGCATAAGCTTCCATAAGACAAACAATAACAGCGTTATTAAAGAGTAATTAAATGCAGAAAACAAAATAACAATTTTTATTTCAAAAATATTTCATAGTCATAATTTAAATTTAAAAAAATAGGTTCGATGATTTTAGCATGGGTTCGTTCGGTTCGGTTCGTTCCGAGCGAAACAAAGTTCGGGTTCGGTTCGGTAAAAGTAGGGTTCGAGTTCGGTGTGTTCGGTTTGGGTTCGGTTCGATTCCCATCTCTCGTCCGGACAGGTATCACTCGTGAGATTTTTGCAAATCCGATGAGTTTTTATTAAATGGGGGGGGGGGTAATTACCTGGCACTCATTGAGTTAACCAGTGTTTGTATAAAAACACCGCTAACTAAATAAGCTACACAAATAGATGATAAGAAAAGGAAAGATGATGTGGTCAAAAAGTTATAAAATAAAGCTAGGCCGTTTTCAAGGAGACAGCAGAGATGGAGAATAAGTTGTCCCCATAAAAGAGAGAGAGAGAAATGCTGAAGAAGCTATAAAACTTGGCTTGGCGTCCATGTGGAAGGGAGAGAGAGAGATGCTAAAAATGTTAAGAAGCTAGACAGATTAGTCGTTCACACAGTGAAAGAGAAGGGAAAAGAAAGAGTCCGAGAAAAATAGCGAGAGATGAGGCTAAAGACTGACCTCATGGAGCTTGAGAAAGTGAGCATGGACACTACAATCATTAACAAAATTTTATGAGCCGTATCAGATAGCGAATTTTGTTTTCAATTGTTTTCATTGTCCGATCCGAACTTGATGGTGTCCGCCAAATTCATCGTGAAACGATTCATCGTGAAACAATTCATCGTGGACAATTCATCGTGAAACATTTCATCGTGAGATAATTCATCGTGTAAACAATTCATCGTGAGACAATTCATCGTGAAACAATTCATCGTGAGGAGAATTCATCGTTAAAATGTCATCGTGAACAATTCATCGTGAGACAATTCATCGTGAGGAGAATTCGTCGTTAAAATGTCATCGTGAACAATTCATCGTGAGGACAAATCATCGTTATAATGTCATCGGGGTCAATTCACTGTGATATAAAAACATTTTTGCTCTAAAAAAATTAAAAAACTTTTTTATTTTATTTTATTTTCTAAGCGACAAAACTCAACCCATGGTAAATATGCCCAAACCATACCTTTTGCTTTTATGACTGATTTGTTGAAAACCTTTATGTTAATAATAATAATAATAATAATAATAACTACTAATTTTTCCATCTTTGTTTAAAAATGTTTAAGTTTATTGCAATTTCAAAAAAAAATGACAAGAAGTTAACGTTTAAACAGTTTATTATTCAAAAAAACACTAATTTTAACACGAAAAACATAGTTAAAAGTCAAAATTGTGAGCTAAGCCTCGAAGATAATCTAATCTGTCCCGATTATTATAATTTTGAACAATCCGTTGAATGCGAAGAGCAGCGTCACGGTAGCATTTCTTTGGAGGAGGAGGATTAGCGCCACCGAAATATTGCTCCATTTTTGTCTCACTGAGTGATTGTTCATCTTTCAATGTTGATATGAACTTCCATATGGTTGGGTGGTTAGCTCCAATCAGCTCGGCAAACGCTCGATGCCATCCCTCACATGAGTTATTGGTTTTTGGCGAGCCAGTAAGGGCAGCGTTGTAGGAATTCCATAGACGGTGGGGAAAACGTGGAGGCCTACGCTGGTGCCGATTAGGCCTGCCAATCCACGTGTCCTCAAAATAATCCAGTACAGGCTGACCTTCAACCGGAAAATCTTCCGAAAGCTGCTGAAAACTTTCCACAATATCGTCGTTTGGAACAAAAGATAAAGAGGAAATCATTTTCATTTTCAAAGCAAAATCCGGATCCTCTTCATATCTCTGCTTAAGACCATTAGCCTGAATGTTTCGCCATAGGCACTGGCTGAAATGGAAAAAACATCCTTTCTGCTCTGCTGCTGGAAAGACATTGTGGAAAGCATTAATTGCAGCTAGTTCAAAATCAGTTGTTATGGACTCAGGTGCTAGGTTTGGATGCAGGTTCGTGAGTTGAACTAATAACCGATTATAGGTTTCTTCAGTTTTTGAGGGTAGCAGAGCAAAAACGGCAGGAATAACTCGATCTTCTTTAATTCCATGAATTGTGTATAGCTGATGAAACAAATGAGGAACTGTTTTGAATGTTCCATCAGCATACCAATGTTGAGAGCGGGAAAGAAGCTGCATATTTCTCTGTGTTGAAAAAATTAGAATTCGGTTGGGTGCATCATAGCTGTCATACATTAAAAACTGATCACCATTGTGAGTAACTTGATACTCCATTGGAATTTGCAACTCGGCAAATGAGTTTGGATTCGGTGGTGGTCGATCAGCAAGACGTCGGGTGTATCGAATGGTCTTTTTCAACGAGGAAACAGTTGGCAACTGTCCCGCAACTGCCTGCGACAAACCGATAAAAGAGTCGGTTACAATTCGATGAGGAGCATTTTGAGTAACTCTCGTCTCTTCTTTGATTTCATTGATGACTTTTGTTGCGTCGATTCGAGCGGCGTTTCCAGCATGGTTGTGTTCACCAACTCTTTTTAAAATATCATCATTGTGAGTATGTAAACGCGCTCGACACCTAAAACGTTGATATTTGTCGCATTTCCAAAACGTTTTATCTATCGTAACTGCATCCTTGACAAATAAATGTCCCGAGTCGACTAGCTTATTTTTTCCATTAAGCTGATAAGAGCAAGTTAATGCTCACTTACCTCATCTATTGTTTTTCCAGACAAACGTATAAAGCGTTTGTAAACTACTTAAAATAAGAGTCGATAATGCGAATCAAAAACTTTGTGTCAAATTAAAACATTTATAACTTCTTTGTAATTTTACAAGAAATCATGGTTTTTAGACTCACATTAACTCATGTCCACAATTGTGGTTTTTTTAAATATGAAGGTTTCACATTAAGAAGTCTATACACAGGTGTTCCTGTCGCCATGATACTGGACACTTTTATGACGTCTATATAAAATCACGATTTCAGGATCGCACTCGTTCTTCTCCACAGCAGGTGTTCTCAGTAGCTTAAAGTTACAAAGATAACGCTAAAGAAAATCTACATCTAATAAAGAAATAATTATATTAGTAACACAAATGTAATAGTGCAAACAAATCCAATAAAGAAATTCTTTTAATTTTTCGGACGATTACATTTTTATTTATTTCGAAGTACACTGATAAATTTTTTTTTTTTTTCTAGAAAACATTCAACTAATATCTATGCATTCAGCGGTTTAAGGAAAAATTGTATTATGCAAATTAATTTTCTATTGTAAAAAAATTATCTACGATGAATGTTTCCACGACGAATTATCTCACGATGAATTGTCTCACGATGAATTGTCTTCACGATAAATTGTTTTCACGATGAAATGTCTCACGATGAATTGTCCACGATGAACTTTTCACGATGAATTGTCTTCACGATGAATTGTCTCACGATGAAATGTCCCACGATGAATTGCCCACGATGAATCATTAAACAAGCGATTTATATAAATATATAATATCGTATGAACGTTTCCGATGATTTCTTCTTTTTTCATTGTTCAAATTCTTCTTTAAAGAGACAGTAGAAAATGTTATAAATTTGCAAAGGCTTTCAGGATAAAAAGCAACTTTAACCATTAATTTTTTTGGATGCAGGTCAGTATACAAAGTTTATACTGAACAACAAAGACTGAAAGAAAGCGACTGGCAAAAACGGAAAACTGATAAAGCATGAATCAAGTTCTGCACATCGAATGGCTACAGACATGTACGTTGCAAGGAAAAATGCAGCTTCATCATCGGTTGCCGTCCAGTTGTCAAAGGCGTTCGAAGAAAAGTTGCACCGTGAACAAGAAGAAAAATCCAAGAACAGAGAAGTACTCGCTATAATTGCTGACATTATCCGTTTTCTTTCGAAACAGAATATTGGTTTTAGAGGACACCGAGAGCAACGTGACTCTAATAATCGTGGTAACTTTTTGGAAATGGTGACATTCATGGCCACTTACAATCCTGTTTTAAAGGATTGGCTTGCGCATCATCCACGAAATGTTTCTTGGCTGAGTCATGATGTACAAAATGAACTATTACATTTGATCGCAGAGGAAGTGTTGTCAAAAATAATTAGCCAATGTAGCGGCAGTTTATTTAGTATAATCTGCGATGAGGTCAGCGATAGATCAAATAGAGAGCTTTGAGTCTTGTGAGTCTTGTGTCACAGATTCAGGTTTTGTAAAGGAGGCTCTCGTCGGACTGGTAGAAGTTCAAAACACTTCTTCAAGCAATTTGTGTGATGTTGTTGTTAACTATTTAGATAAGTTACACCTACATCTAGAATCTATTGTGGGCCAGTGCAATAATGGGGCTGCTAACATGTGTGGCAAATATAACAGACTACAGGCTCGCTTGAAAGAACTGTGCCCCAGAAAACCGATTTATATCCATTGCTGGGCGCACGTTCTTAATTTGATCTTGCAGGATGCAGTAAAATCTGTCCAGCTTTGCAATCATGCATTTGATGTACAACAGAAATTGTATGTCTTAATTGAAGCGTCATAAAACGTCATGCTGAATATGTCAAGTGTGTACATAGTCTCGACCTTCAGGATGGATTGCAATACTTGCAGTCATTATCCTCAACAAGATGGTCAGCCAGATGTGTGAACTTACGAATAGTTCATAGGTGCCTTCCGGTCATCCTTGATTTTTTCAACAACCAAAATGATGTAGACTCTTTAGGCTTATTGTCAGCAGTAAAAAATTTTAAATTTATATTTGGACTGTATTTTTTAATGCACTTGTTTATGCTAGCTAATGCTGCATCAGAAGCACGGCAAGCTAGTGATATTGATTTAGCTGCTGCTGCCAATGCTGTTGAAACATTGGTGTAAGCGGTACAACACATGAGGACAGCTGAAGAGTTTGAGAAGATGTTTGCTGAGGTTTTGAAGACTTGTGAAAAACTAGGAATATCGCTTTCGGGTGGCCGAGATAGAAGAAAAAGGGCAAAACCATCAGCCTTGCAGGATTTTGTTATGGATCGTCTTTTGACAAAAACATCGGACGCTATTGTGTCTAATTCAGCAGAAGATGATCTTAAAAATGAAATAAGGGTTGATTTTTTTATTACGGATACAGTTTCCTCATCCCTGAAATTAAGATTTAATTCGGAGTGTATAGCAGTGCTGAAGCTAATTTTTCCGTAGTTCAATTAGGAGACAATTTTGACAGTGATGTCAGAGAGCTGGCTTTATAATCGCTCAGTTGGATGAAGATATCTGTGTTGCAGAGGAACAGTTAATAAAGCTACAGAAAGCCAGCTACAAGGAGGTGGCCGAAACTCTCACTCCACCAACCCTTCAGAACCTAGCAACCAAAATGGTGGTGCTAAAACACAATCTTATTTACAAATCTTTTTATGCTTTAGTTGTTTTTTTATGTAAACAGCTCACAGTAAGGTTGATTTGATAAAGCAGTGAGAGCGTCTATGGGGTCTGACAGATTGGAAGACTTGGTGCTAATTTCAACCGAGAAATCAACTCTTGATTCAGTACAAATGTTGACAGTTGTGAAGAAATTTGCTTCCATCAAACGGGCATTGCCACTGTAATAAGCTGCATGGAATCTAACTGTATTAAAGTTGTTTCTTTTAATTATTTTTTGTTAGTGTAAGTATACTTTAATGATGATTTTTAAATGTGAATTTCATTAGCTTCGTTTATGTTTTCTCAACTGCTATTCTTATGTTTATTCAACAAATTTATTTTTTGTCAAAACTTGTAATTACAACAGACCTCGAGTTGAATTGACATCAGACCTCGAGTTGAATTGACAAAAAACCAGGCGCCGCGCCTGTCCGATACCAATTACAGTCTCAGTGAGGGTCTAAAAAAATTTTTGTGGGGGAGCGAAAATTTAGATTTTCTCTCATGACATCAAACACCAATGTTGAACCTAACTGTCATTATTGAAAACCAAAAAATAATACACCCAAAACTTGTATTAAAAATTTTTTATAGAACAAAATTAACCGAAAAATGTAACACATAAAATCAATCGATCTCTAAAATCACTGAACCTAACAATAAAACAATTACGTTTCAATTCAATCACAAAACAGGTTATAATTTGTTTACAACTATACTAAAAGCGAATTTTTGAATTAACTCTTCAGTTTTAATCTTTATATTTTTATGTACATTCAGAAGAACCAATTTTGATAACCTGACTTCCTTCATGAATGACCTCATTTAAGTTTATAGCCTAGTAGTGTAGATAATTAAATAATTATCTATTTAATTATCTATATATATAAAAGAACATGCCCTGACTGACTGACTGACTGACCGACCGACCGACCGACCGACCGACCGACCGACCGACCGACCGACCGACCGACCGACCGACCGACCGACCGACTGACTGACTGACTGATAATCAACGCCGAGCTCAAACGCCTCATCCTAGGAACGTGAAATTTAGAATTTATATTACTTTTATTGAGTAAGCATCCACTAAGAAAGGATTTTTGAAAATTTTGCTCCTGAGGGGAAGAAACTGGAAAACAAACTTTTTTCTAAAACAATGTATATCTCGAAAACCAAAAATGAGGAGATTTTGAAATTTGGTATATGGATTCTTCTTGAAAAATAAAAGGATACGTGTTTCACCATTTTTTGAAAATTCGGTTTCCCGGACCTCAAATGTGGGTTGGAAAATTGGGTTATTTGGTTTTTAAAGTAGCTGCTACTCAAAAACTGTCAATGCTACAGGAGCAAAAATTAGTATTTAGTTTTTACTCCAAAAATAATGAAATGCGTGTTTTAGCATTTTTTGAAAATTTGGTTTCCAGGACTTCAAATGTGGGGTGGAAAAAAGATTATTTGTTTTTTAAAGTAACTGCTACTCAAAAACTGTAAATACCACAGATGTAAAAATTAGTATTTAGTTTCTATTCTAAAAATAAAGATATGCGTGTTTTATCATTTTTTTTTTTAATTTGGTTTCCAGAACCTCAAATGTGGGGTGGAAAATAAGGTTATTTGGTTTTTAATGTAACTGCTACTCAAAAACTGTAGATGCTACAGGAGTAAAAATTAGTATTTGGTTTCTACTCCAGAAATAATGATATACGTGTTTTACCATTTTGTGAAAGTTTGGTTTCCAGAACTTTAAATATGGGGTGGAAAATAGGGTTACTTGGTTTTTAAAGTAACTGCTACTCAAAAACTGTAAATGCTACAAAAGTAAAATTAGTATTTAGTTTCTACTCTAAAAATAATGATATACGTGTTTCATCATTTTTTGAAAATTTGGTTTCCAGGACCTCAATTGTGAAGTGGAAAAAGGGTTATTTGATTTTAAAATAACTGCTACTCAAAAACTGTAAGTGCTACAGATGTGAAAATTAGTATTTCGAGGTTTTGTGCAGGTTAAAAGTAGATGAGTTCAGTTTATCACCGGACGGACTGGCCAAGCCGTTATTTTAGGGTCTTCATACGGCCCTGCCCATACCTTAAATCAAGGTGGGATGGGCCGAGAATTTTAACCAAGTATATAGACATTTTAGTGATTTTAGGGTGTTCAGACGGGCCGGGCTAAACCTGAAGTTAATGTGGGACGGCCGAAGTTTTTCATCAAGTATATAGAACTTCTAGGCCTGTAAAAACGGGGCGGGCCCATATTAGACGGGCCGTGCCGGGCCAGGAATTTCGGTTTTTGAAACGGGCTGGGCCAAGTTGTCGACGGGCCGAGCCGAGACCTAAAAAATTGATCCGTGCAGTACTCTACTGTGGATGCACGGTTCAAATTCTTTAATTTCATGCGAGCGAAGCCGCTACGGGCACTGCTTGTATATCAAAAAAGAAAAACTTCTTTTAGCGGAGGCTACACTGACCAGTGTTGTTACCAGAATATTTATAAAAAATGAATATATTCAAATAAATCTTTGTCACACATTTCTAAAATTGAAAGAGCGCTTTGAGACCATTGTTTTTTTTTATTAGTCCATTTAATACTTTACAATTAAATCTTACCTTTCAGTTTTGACTTGATCACATTTTTATTATCATTTAATATGGTTTCATGCTGTGTTACAAGATGGTCAATATTTTCACACAATGTCAAGTATTTGTTACTACTACAATGTTGTCTAGTATCAACAAATGTATTGATAAAGCACTTTTTATTTCAGGTTTGAATCGATCATTGCAGTCCAATAAAATTGAATCTAGTATCGGAATATAGAGAGCTTTTCTATAATATTCTTCTGGATTGTTTGATGGAGGTTTTGGATGGTTCTTTTGATGTTTGCTTGATCTTGGAAAATTTTTAACAGTATCTAATGTTTTTATTATGTTTTTTGCATCTTCGTAAACATTTTTGAAATGTTCATCACAATTTTTCCGCTTCAATTGCAAAACTGTCACTGCGTCATTGAAATTTGCCAATGCTGTAACAACATCCAAGGTAGATGATTGAAATATTCTGCTAAGTGATATTGTAACTGAAAGAATATCTGCTAAAGACAAAAATGAAACAATAAATTCTGTTCTGGATATTGATGATATTAGACTTTCGGCTTTTCAGGAAGAATCATTATCCTCCCAGTTTCAACGATTCTATCCAGGTGAGCCTTAAGCTGAATAAAAGAATCATGTCGTTCGTCGTTCTACCCACCGAATGAATGAATGAATGAATGTTAGACAATATTTAAGGTGGCGTAAATCCATGTCAATGGGCTTGTCAAGGCCACCGAACAGGTGTGTTTTTAGGACCTTTCTTAAGCCTTCAATGGTGCAAGCGGATGTAACTTCTGGTGGAAGTTGGTTCCAGATTCTTGGCCCAGCAGCCTCAAATGACCTATCTCCAGCACTCTTGAGACGTCCTGTCGGAGCGAAGAGAAGCGACGACGAAGAGGATCGAAGTCGTTTTCGACATGGCATGTCATGTAGGCGTTGGAGTGTTGAGGCGAGAACTGTGGGGCAATTTCTCTGAGGCACTTGAAATGATGAGTGCCAACTTAAACACTATCATGCGTTCAATTCTAAGCCAGTGAAGTTCGTGGAGTATAGGGTAATATGAATGTGGTCATGTTTGCGGATTCTAGACGCGAGCCTGGCGGCAGTTTCACAAATTCAGACAATTGTCCTTTAAAAAAAAATTAAACAAAGTTTGATTTACAGTCAGTCAAAAACAAGTAAATGAAAAAGTGAGTTTTTTAACTCAAACTTTTATTTCAAATACACTCGATTTAGAAATACGAAAGATCAAAAGATGTTCAGTTTATATTTTCAGCTTTCTAGCTAGTCAAAAAGCTGGTTATATTTTACTTGCAAGATTTGCGTACAGAGAAAGCCACACACACACACACACACACACACACACACACACACACACACACACACACACACACACACACACACACACACACACACACAACAAACAAACAAACAAACACATATTGTAACCTAAATAAAAGTTTGTAATAAAGATTACCTTTTTCATTATACCGATAACATTACAGATAAAAGATACATAAGAAGATTTTGATATGTGGTTACTTGATTTTTGGCTGCAAAACTTAAAAAAAATAAATTAATGCATTTTGAGGGGGCGATCGCCCTTATCGCCCCCGTAGATCCGCCACTGGACAGTCTATCTATTCTATGCAAAGACATCTTATGTGATTCAAAATGATTCTATCATAGATATATAATAATAGATATATATAGATAGATATATCATAGATCTATGGATTCTATGCCTATGTTGAACGATAACTTGGCGCCGCGAAGCCGATGTATTTCGCTTGTTTTTTCTAGATTATTCTACATCCTCTAGACTTAAACTTAATTGAATGATACTTTTTTGTGATGTATAAACGCGCTCCACTGAGTTCTGTTAGAGACACAAAAAATGGTGTGAAAGTTAATACTTTCAGAATTAATGTTGAGGAAGGTTCATTATCTTGGTTGACTAGGCAGTGCTATGTGCTTTTAAGATTTTTCAACTCAAGGTTGCCATTAACCATCGTAGGTTATTTATGTAGCGTAATACTTGTTTCATTAAATTTTGGTTATGTCCTGGAAGCTCCGAAAACGTACTTCTCCAAAAAGACTAACATTTTGAATGTGTATTTTGTGAAATTTGGATGGGGATGGACATTCGCAGTCGTTGGCTTCATGATGTTTTTAATCAGGTATTTTAATTTATGTACTAAACTTTAAGCTTGTTTTGAATTACTTGCATTATTTAGATTAAATCAAAATGGATGCTGGGTAATCATCTCCTACTTAGCATAGCATCCTGGGACAATTTTGTTATCAAAATCAAAAAATTACTGCGATAATAAAATCAGCTGAAGAATAATAACGAAATGTAGTAAAAACAATATTGAGACAGAAAAACTTTTTAAAATGTCGGTTTGAACAAAAATACTCATAAACAAATTTGATGAGTAGTAAAAATAAACTATTAGTGAAATAAATGTAAATTGAATACAACTATTACTAGTTAGTTTTAAAATTTAAGTTAAATTACGCAACACATCAGATCTGTGGTTTGACCCATATTACGTAATAATCCTTGCATCAATTGTATTGTCATTTAACACCTATGAACTATTATTCAACATGATGTGTTGAGTAATAGATTCGATGGGTTGGTTATCAGCATGGAATTCTAGATATAACATCTGGAATCACAACCCATTAACGTACTAATACACGTTTGGGCCTAAGTGTTGAATGCACTATTCAAGTCTTTAGAATGAATGTCAGTATTTTAAGATTGAGATAAAATTAATCACAGCTGTTTTGGTGCAAATTTATTAATGAAACCAAACTTAAAAGTATCTGAAACATGTTTAAACACACATACACACACAATAAACTTACACAAAATTTTAATTAGTATTCATTTGGCAAGTCATGTTTATTTAACAAGTTTATTTAATTTTCTTTGCTTGCTACAATTTTCATTTTTCTCATTCAAGTCTTTCACATAATTTTTTGATATGCAGTTGAAAAACTTGGAACTTATAAATTCTTTAAGATTGTGATTAGCTGCAGAAAAGTTTTCTTCTATCAAAAGAGAATCATCCGTTAGCAATCTGTCAACTATTTTTATAATAAAAAGTTCCTAATGTTTTGTAGATTATGTAAATAACTTTAAATTACTTTCTGAACTTTTCAAGGCATCAAATTCTTTCCAGTTTTGCAAACAAGCTGTAAAAGTATATTCAGAAGGTTCTAACAGACCTCCTTGATTGATATCATTGAGATATACATCTAGTCGTTGCAAATTCAACTCATCCAAGTTATAAAAATCCTCATCAACAAGAAGTTCTTTGTAATATTGGCATTTCGTTTGATGAATTATTGAATGAGCTACAGCTCCAGCAACATAGTATATTGTTGTTGCTTTTTTTCATTAGGAATAGTCAAATTCTTTAGCGAGCTTGCAATTCTTGTTGCTTGATCATCCACATTGTTCGAACAATCTCTGACATCGTCAATGAAATTATCTATATCAAACAAAGATATCTTGGAGTGTTTTATCAGTGACATCATTTTTATTTTTGTGTCACTCTCCACTACTTGTCTTATAGAAATAAAATTATTTCCTCCTGCCATTTGACGAATCCACCCAAATCGTGATTCAATCGGATCAGACTGGAAATGACCGAGCAGAATAAACTTGAAGTCCATTGTACTCAATAGATAATTGCAACAGTCAGCTGTTGATGAACATGTCTGACATAATGCTAAAAATGTTTTTCGACTCAAGGCCAATGTTTTAGATTTTTGCCAAATTTGAAGAATTTATCAAATTCTTCCAAAAAGTACAACTTCCAGTCCCCTCAAGACTTTATAGGATCCATATGGTAGTTTCTTTTTTGCTTTCCTTTGGAAGACGATTTTACATTTAAAACATTCTATAATTTTGTCATCAATTCAACAAACCATGCAGTACCTGTCCATTCAGATTTACTCTCATTTTCAATGTACTACTTCAAGGCATTAACTGTTGAATCACTGTTGATTCTGAAAAGAGAGATACAGAGAGCTTTACTGAAACTTTCTCAATGCTGGATGGATTAATTAACTTGAAACCTTGTTGTTGTTTGCATCCTCTTTTTCAGCCTTGATTTATTCGAATCTTTAAATTCGGTAACGAAATCTGACGGCAAGAAATGTAATGAGCACATTTTTGAATTTCTGTTAGGTTCAAAATTTAATCGAGGATTCGCTTTAATCCATTTTCTGCAATGATCGGGATTGTTCAATGGGTACGAATGAAATGAAAGCTCTTCTGTCTTTTCATTACTGTTGCTAGAAGAGTATCCACTTCGGCATCCGAATGCTGAAAATTCATTTATCATTTTAATTATATTATTAGTTTAACAAACAACTAAAACTGAGAACAAAAACTAGTTTACGAACGAAGTTTAAGCAGCATGCGAGACACGGCACAACAAACTAATGAACGATAGAATAGAACAGCTCGCGTATACAGCTTGAACGTTGTAGCCATAGATATAAATTTATGATTGTAGTACTCTAGCTAGCTAGCTGCAAGCCTAGGCCCAGACGCGTATACAATAAAATCGTTTTGTATGAGGTTGTGTAACCAGATGTTATATCTAGAAATCCATGGTTATCAGGTCCAATGCGTTGATTATTAGGTTCAATGCGATGATTTATTAGGTTCAATGCGATGGTTTATTAGGTCCAATGCATTGGTTATTAGGTCTTATGCATTTTTTATGAGGTACGATGTGATGGTTTATCAGGTACAGTGCATTGGTTTTATGTCCAATGTCTTACATACCTTGAACTATGTCTTAAATACATGCATTGACAAGTCTGATGCTTTGGGTAGTAGGTCCGGTGTTTTACATGAATTGTATTATGCCTGATTTGTTGAAATATAGATCTGATGCATTAATAATAATTAGCATTACTTTTATTACTGTAATATGTTGTACATTACTGGTTACTTTATTTTTCCATTATACTTTTTGTTTTATATTCGGAAATTTCATTTTTTAAGTTTTAAAGTAAATTGAAAGTTAATAAAGTTTTCTGAGAGCTTTCAGAATTATTTAATTTTAGAGTAAGGGATTAGGAGTATGTTATAATTCATTAATTGATTGTTGACTAATATTTGTAATTTTATTTTTTACAGCTTCTTAAAGCACAGAAAAGACTTAAAATGCATTGCTGTCGACATGAGCCACTTACTTTTTGGTACATTTTGGTGGTGGGTATGTGTTCAATTGATTGAACATGTTAGTGCCACATTTGGTTTCTGTTCCGGAGTTTTTTCATGGTATCCTAAAGACTGTCAAACAAATTTCTGGTCATCCCTGGACATATCAGGGCATTCCTTCCTTCTCTTATACAATATCTTAATTATTCTAGAAGAAAGTAAAGCATTTCTGGAATGTTGCTCAATACCCAAGAAGTTGGATAACACAAAAAGCAAAAAGGAGGATAGCTCTGAAGAAGGTGAAAGCTCTGTTCTGAATACTGCAGAGTCGTACACAACGAAATTGGTGCTCATCTCGGTTGTTGCAGTAACAGTGTTATTTGTTATATGGAACGTTATGCTTCTGGCCACATTGGTTTACTTTCATGACACAGTGCAAAAATTCCTTGGAGCTTTATTAGCAGTGATTGGCTGGTTTTTGAGTTACAGGATTATTTTTAAATTATATGATCCTTGTATCAACAAGTCACATTAAATAAATGTTTGTTTACATAGGCTTAAAAGATTTTTCAATGATTGATTTAGATTTTTTTGTTAACAATAGTTTTTTGCCAAAATAAAAGCAAAAAGTTTTATTATTTTTTTGTCAACATGTTTATGAAAAATATTTATATCACTCTTATCTCTTTATTTACTGTTTATGTGTTTCCAAGTTTGCTGTAAAATCTTATAAAAATCTCATTCAATAAATTAAATTTGTCTCATTGAGAGTTTTTACCTGTTGCTTGCTAAAAGTGACCGATTGAAGCTTACCGAGCCCTGTTGTTATGGCGAAAAAGTATCTTGTTTTCTATGCTTGGGTTTTATTCCCACGGCCACTGGCGGATCCAAGGCCAATCCGGCCATGGCCCCCTCACATTTTGTCAATAGACGACTCCCCTCGTCTGAACCAAATTCAAAAGCCTATGAAAAGCAAGCCAGGGCACACTTTCAAAATGAAATTTTTCTAGATAATTTGCATGCATAAAAACATTTTTAAAAAGCTAAATATTCATGCATTTCTCTGGCGTCTATATCCAAGGTCTCCTATAAACTGGACTCAAATTATTAAAAAACAAAACGTGACAACGGTTTGTGAAAGCCAAAATATAGGTATTTAAAGCAGGAACGTTATTTCTTATTTCAGCAAAACTTTGGAGGGGACGAGATTAGAAGGGGCCCACATGTTCAATTTTTTATCATAATGCTAAACTTTTCCTGTCTAAAAAGCTAGTATGAGCTACCTTTTCAAAAAAATTTCTAAAAACTTATACATTTTTATTATCAAAAATAGCTGATGACGGGGAGGGTAGTTGAGGTGGGACGTAACCGGGAATTTTAAAGTAGGGGAGCCTTAGAATTTTTTGTCCACATCAAGTTGCACGTTCCAGCAATGCCCTTCCAAAATGATGCCCCTAATGTCAAGTAGGCTTAATGGATATAAAATCAGGTCAAAGGTGTGTGTAGGGCCCTCAACTCCGAAAATCTTTTACAACACAAGATGCTCGCTGTTTCAAAATATTCTGATAAAACTGGAACTTGGTTAGCATTCTGTGCACATCTTTGGTGTGTCCCATGCGTGCTATGGTCAAAGAATGGGTAAACTTCTAACCCGTTCTCTGACGAATTTCATGTCACAAATGCAGTTTTAGCACTTGAATTCATGCAACAAACTAAAACATGCGTAGATGTCTATGTTAAGTGAGACAAAAAACAAAGCAAGTGTTGCTTTTGCATCCATTATTGAAATTTAGAATATTTTACTCATGGGACACAGAGATGATGGCCGCATCGTTCTTGTTTGTTTTTATTCTTTATTTACAGAAGATATTAACTATTATTAACATTAACTATTCACTTCTTCGTCTTCAAAAGTTGATTTAGATGATGGATTGTACCCACCACCTCATGAGAGTCATTTGAAAGAAATCATGGGCGGGTCAAACTGTTTTAAAAGCCCACATTATTCAAAATTGAATCGTCCTAATGCTAAACCCTTCGTCCAGAAATAGCTGATGAGCGGAAGAGGGCAGATAGCCCCTGTTTTCAAAAACTTATACACCTTTTCCTCTTAAAAAGCTGATGACCGAGGAAATTTATTGTAAGTAAGTACTTTTCCGATTTAAAAAAAAAACTTCCTAGATATTTTTAGAAAAATGATTAAAATTTTTTTATAAGAGGCCGCCATCTCTGATAAATGACGCATCTACCCCTTAAAAAATAAAAAAATTATAGCTTTGAAAGCTGTACTAAAATTTTTATTTCGCCTCAAACTTGGCCCCCTCTCAAAAGTTGGCTAGATCCGCCAGTGCCCATGGCAGAAATAATGTCACATCGCGTAACTTCTTTAAGCAAGGAGTTAACTTTCGTATTTATCAACTTTAAGTGGGTCCTATATGGGCTAAACATAATGACTTAAAATGGGCCCACTTTAGTGATGAGGCCCACTTTACTGCGTGGGGCCCATTTTAGTGATGGGGCCCACTTTAGTGCCAGGGGCCCACTGAAAACTCAGGGGGGGCAATGCCCCCCCCCCTGCCCCCCTAATTGACGTCCCTGGCGCAAACTATAACTATTTTGCTTTTGCAAAAGCCCATTTAGCTTATACGACCCATATACAACCCATATAGGCTATCCATAGCCCAGGAACCCCACATAGGACCCATATACAACCCATAAAGGTTATCCCTAGCCCAGGAAGCTCATATAGGACCCATATAGAATGTTCACAGGGTTATAACAATTGAGGAACATTTGAATTCCCCATGGAAAGATGTTAAAAGCTAGAATATAAATTCTCAATTTGTTCATGAAGTTCAAGTGTTGATAGTCAATTTGAAATCAGTTACGCAAGACTAAAAAACTGTAATAAAAACTTATTTGTAGAACTTCTACTATCTACATACGTATTCAATTTTTAGCAGAAAAGCCAGCCGTATAAGATATTGTTAGTTATATTGTTGTTGTTTTTTTGGAGGGGGGGAGTAAAATTTGTTTGACATAATTTTGTTGGTGTCACGACAAAACGTTCACAGACAAAATGTTCAACGACAAAATGTTCCCGACAAAACGTTCACGACACAACGTTCACGACAAAATGTTCACGACAAAATGTTCACAGACAAAATGTTCACAGACAAAATGTTCACAGACAAAATGTTCAACGACACAATGTTCACGACAAAATGTTCACGACACAACGTTCACGACAAAATGTTCACGATTGCAACTTTTAAATTTAGTTTAGTTTTAAATGTTTTTTTTGTGTTTCACAAAATGAGCGCAAATAAAACGTTAACAATAATAAATGCAATGTTAATTTCCTCTTTGATACCCCTAACTCAAACGGCAACCAGATGAGTATGGATCGGAGGACTGTAAACTGTTTCAGCAAGAAGGAAAAAAACAGATGAAATGACATAGCTATAATAGGAAAATACAATTGGTTACTAATTTGAGATCGTTTGAAATTTCAATTTCAATTAAGCAGACGACGTAAATAAGGTTTGATGGCTGTATTCTAAAGATTAAAAAGTTAAGGGTATCCAAGAGAAAATTAACCAACCCGCATTAACTAGTTAATAAATGGAACGATGATTAAAAGGGTCGAAATATGAAATCTTTATTAACTCCGATTAAAATGAAAAAGAAATGCAATTAGGTATTAATTGAGATTCATTTGATGTTTCAATTTTAATTAAGTGAACGTCAGAAAGAAGCCTTGATCGTTGTAGCCTAGCGATTAAGAAGTTATCGGCTTCCAAAAGCAATATAGCCTCCTTTAATTAGCTAATTAACGTAACGGTGACTTGGGTAAAGCAGCATGCAGCTACTTGCGTTTTTCAACTAGAATTGAAAATACATCTCTAGCAATTAAAAACTAAAAAGTTAGGGTATCCAAAAGCAATTAACCGGCATTAACTAGTTAATAAATGGAACGATGATAAGAAGGATCAAAATATGGATGAAAAAGAAAAAAAGCCAAATAGCTATAACTCCATACAATTATTTATTAATTGAAGATCATTTGATGTTGCCAATACGTATTAGTTTCATGCTGTCATGCACATATACTTTGCTTAGGTAAATAAAATGGTGAATAGACACATCATTAAAAATGACTTAATAATTAGTTTGAAAGCGATCTTGACAATAATAAAACAAAATTTTTATTTTTTAGTGTGAACATTTTGTCGTGAACGTTTTGTCGTTGAACATTTTGTCTGTGAGCATTTTGTCTGTGAACATTTTGTCCGTGAACATTTTGTGCGTGAACATTTTTCGTGAACGTTTTGTCGTGAACGTTTTGTCGGGAACATTTTGTCGTTGAACATTTTGTCTGTGAACGTTTTGTCGTGGAACCAATTTTGTTAGGGGGATGACTGAAAGTTTGACAGTTGTTGACAACGGGGAGGGAGGGGGTAACAAATTGCCTAAAAATTGTTGACATAATTAATGGACGTCCCCTTTGCCTAGAGGAAAGACCCTCGTCTAAGTCATTGACTCATCGATTAAAATAAAAATAATATCAAAAACAAATGTCTTCTTGAATAAAAACATGTTTGAAAATTATTTCCATAGATCTATGACTATTTCATATCGGGGAGCTGTTTATAAATTCTATTGTTTTATCTATGATAATGCTATTCAGTTTTTCATTTGGTTTGAGTTCTTTGTTATCGTTCATATATTTGCGCCGGTATCGTTGCATTCAGTCCAAGAAATTTTTTGACAATGGCCTACCAAGGAGCTCAAAAAGTACAGAAAGTTATGGTTCAACCCATAAACTTAATCTTCAGATATTTGCAAAATGTGAGTAACTTTTTTTTTGGATTTGATAGGTTAATAAGATCTAAAAATTCTAAAACAATTTCGGTCAACTTTTCGTAAATTGTCTGATTTTTGTTTTTGTCCACCTTAGCATTCAGCCGTGAGCCGGAGTTAATTATTCATAAATAAAGTAGGATAATCATTTAATTTTACGTGCTGAACCTGCAGCTTATGTAGTCACGTTACAAACCTTTCCCTAACTAACCCGGAGAGGGCTTTCTTTACAGGGATATATGCAAATTAATTTATAAAAATTTAGGCATTATTATTACTAAACAGATGATAATGGAAGATGTTTCAACACGGTGTAACTAAATCCTGCATCGGACCTATTATGTAATAATTCTAGCCCAAGGGTCGACTCGTGTTACGTAATATTAACAAGCAGAAACTATTATTCAACATTCAAGGGCGGTAATCATGGAGAATAGGTGCAGAAATTATTTTCGGTTTTAATTATTTTTTTAATATAAAATTAATATAATTAGAAACAGAATAAAATACCAATCGGATGATCCAAATAATTTATTGAAAATATAATTAAAGAAGAAGTTAATGACAGAAAACCGCCAGGTAATAGGAAAAACTAGGTTCATAAACAGTAAACTAACTAAAGGCGAAGCGAAATGAAATGTCAAATAAATTAGTTGTCAAATAATTGTGCGAGTTTCTATAAAACAATTTAAAAACAAATTACTTATTTTTTAAAAAAAGTATGAATTAATTTGTGTGCCTTAATTGAAAACTATCGCGTTTAACATATATGAAGAACAGTTCGGACTTAAATAAACTTACATTTTTTTGTAAATGTTATTTTGACTGCGTGAATACTATTTTTGTGTTACTTTTGCTAATAATTTTTTTTTAAGCGTTGTAAATATTTCTTGTCTGCGCTATAAATAGTAATTTCTGTTTGACTTCGCTATTCATAGTTTTTGTTGCTGTTCTCTTGCGCGTTTCGTGAGTTTTCCGAGAGAATTTTATTATCAAAAATTAATAAACTGCTTGGATCATTAAATTGGGGTTATTATTGTGATTACAAATATATAATTATTATTACAGAAAAATAATTAAAAACACCGAAAATAATTTCTGCACCTATTCTCCATGATTACCCAACGGGCTCTACTGTGTTGTATAATAGGCCTTATTCATTGCATAAACGATCCGATGTCTTATATGAGTGGAGTTGTTTGGTCCGATGCGTCGGGTACAAAGTGTGATGTATTACAAGCTTGAAATGTATAGTCCGATGCATTGGTTGTTAGGTCTAAGATGATGCTTGCGAGAATCAATGCGTTGATTATTAGCTATGGTTTGTTAAATGCCTTGAATTATATCCGATGCATTTAAATGTATGAGATCTGAGGTATTACTCGCACTCAACAATTATGTTCGATGCGTTGAAATATATGTCAATCACATTTATATAGAAAACACGTTTATTGAAAAATTAAAGTAAAATAAAATTGAGCAACACTAAGAAAGTTTTTAACGCCTTGAAATATGTATGTTGCATTGAAATATGTCAGATGCGTTTATATAGAAAAAACGTTTATTGAAGAAGAAAAGTTAAAAAAATTAGCAATCCTAATTTGCACTAGTGAAAGCGTTCATGGCTTCTTTAACTTACACAACTTGTAAGTGTTTTAGTTCTATTTGCATGGCAACATGTCCTTTGATTTAATTTTTTGCCAGCGCACAGCATTGTCGGGATAGTCAGCATCCCATCGGAACTAACCGCAGTCGGAACCCCTGGTAGTCGGAAACATTTTAAAATGGCTTTCTCCTGTTGACTAGGTGTTAGTTTTATCCAAGAACCGGGAAATAAACGATGGGATTCCCACTCCCGTTGTAACCTGATGTCAAAACTAATGATGTCGGTCATTGAAATTAGTCCCAATTCCCCAAATAGGGCTTCAAAAATTACCCTGTGATTATTTTAGTTCTTTCCCACAAAGTCATCTAATTTTCTATTAACGTTTTCGCCAGGCTTGCGTAGCCGCCATTTTTTTCCGCGGCTCGGCTCTGGCTCCCAAAAATTTGACGGCTCCAGCTCCCTATAAAGGGGGTGTCACACAGGACAAACTTGCGCAAACTTTTCACTGAACACATTTTTAACTGTTTATACTTACACTTTATTAGTTTATCTACTCTACTTATATGACAATTGTTAAATATTAAAACCGACCATTTTGTTTTTATTCGATTTTAAATGTATATGAAAGGGTACGTTTTGTTTTTTGGCGCAGCAAAAATTTAATTTTAAATGCTTGATAAAATTATTTCACAGAGTTACAATATTTGTACTATAAAATTAACAAAATAATATGCAATTTAAAAAATTGTAATTATTTTATAAAAATATAAACACTCATCAAACGAAAGCAAATCTTGAAGCGCATCTCGAGTGTGTATTTGGAACATAATTGTATTAATTTTTAATGCAGTTTTAAAAATTTTGAATAAAATAAAAAAAGTCCAAAAATAACAATGTAACCAAAAACAGAGTTTGGCAGGTAAACAAACTGAAACGAAAACAATTCATTAAAGATTTCTTGTGGTGATGTGCACGCACGCTATCATTTGATTGAAGGCTGTCGTGACGTTTGTAAAATATTAAAACATTTCAAATTTGAGTGAGATAAACAATCAAATAATTTTAGAATTTTAAAGCTTTTCATCTTGAAAAAAATTCTGCTCATATAAAATAATTTTGAGAGCCGGAGCCGCCAGATATTTTCGGCTCTGGGTCCGGATCCCACAAAAATTAGCGGCTGCACGGCTTAGGCTCCGGCTTGGCTCCGCAAGCCTAGTTTTCAGACAACAATGGTAGCATCGGATATAATTCAAGGCATTTAAAAAACAATAGCTAATAATCAATGCATCGAATCTTGTAAGCATTATCTGAGACCTTAACCAACAATGCATTTGGCTATATCTTTCAAGCTTGTAATACATCACACTTTGTACCTTACGCATCGGACCTATTGTTGAGCGTGTGTAATACAATGGCCTAACCACTCCACTTATAAATGCATCGGATATAATTCAAGGCATTTAAAAAACCGTAGCCAATAATCAACAGAAGATTATCAATAAGGAAATTCTTTCCTATCTTCATCTTTACGGCCTTGTCAGCCGGCATCAACATGGGTTTTTACATTCCAAATCTACTTGCACTAATTTATTGGAGTGTGTTCACGATTGGTCGATTGCACTACTGAATCGTCAAAGAACGGATATCATCTACTTCGACTTCCGGAAAGCTTTTGACTCCTCCCATGTCAAACTCATTAAAAAACTTGAAGCTTATGGCATTAGCGGCAATTTGCTTGCTTGGCTGATGGACTTCTTATCTGATCGTACGCAACACGTCCAGTACCGAGGAGCGCTTTCCGGATCATCGAATGTTTCAAATGATGTTCCTCAGGGCAGCGTTCTAGGACCAACCCTTTTTCTCATTTACATCAATGATGCACATCAATGTGCTGAGTAAAGCTTTTTGCGTCTACGTTAGGCCACTATTGGAATACTGCCCTCCCGTGTGGAACCCTCATCACAAATCCTGGATAGATGTAATTGAGCGGGTCCAGAAACGCTTTACCAAGGCAATCCCCTCGCTCAGACATGAACCTTACTTAACATGTCTTGGAATACTCAAACTCCAAACTCTAGAGCACAGAAGACTCCTGTTGGACCTCTGTTTGTGCTACAAAATACTACATGGAATCGTGAACACTGACTTAGCTCAGTGCTTCCACCCTTTTGAATATCCATCAACCAGGGGTCATTGCTATAAACTGCGAGCCAACTTGTTCTCTGTTGATGTTACCAAATATTTTCTCTCTAATCGCATCGTTGCTGCCTGGAACTCCCTACCTGAACATGTTGTGTCATCGAGTAGATTTTCGAAATTCAATTGTCTTGTTGCTCAAGCTCACTTAACTCGTTTTTTGTCTGTCATTGAAACTGTGCTAAAATGATTATTCTCCTGTTTTTGATGGTGATGATGATGTCTGATGATGATTGGGGTTGTCTGATGATGATATTGATGAAGAGGATGGTGATGATGGTGGTGGTATTGTCGATGATAATTCATCTGATTTGCCTGTTTGTGATGTCGTTGCTCCCCGCTTTTATTGTCGGCTTAAACGTTGAACCAAACCATTATTTTGCATCTTCTTGTTTCAATTTTGATTTCGTTTTCTGTTTCGAATTTACTCTTTTTCTGTTTATATTGCCATTCAAATGGTGTAAGTGGCCGTTGGCCCTGCCATTTGTGAACGTTATAAATAAATAAATGATTGGACAAATGAGCCTGGCTCACTGCGGCTAATTATGCAAAATGTCTACTCGTTAACACCTCCTGCTGTCTTTTAACGAACTTTGTGAACAAAGTTATTTTTACAAAAAATCTATTGAACTTTACGAAAAAAATTTAATATTAAAAGTTTGTTTGAAAAGGTAACTATTTAAAATCTAAACAGAGCACGCAATACAAATAATAGTTTGTGTTTTATATTGCCATTCAAATGGTGTAAGAGTGGCTAAAACAAATCGTTCTATAATTGGACAGCATGACAAACTATTGTTTGTATTGCGGGTATGGTGGATAGGATGCAGATGGGGACTGGGTGGAGTGCCAAAAATTTAGAAGGTGGATTCATAAAAAATGTGCACTCTTAATGCTTTCTAAGGAAGAGTTTGAAACGAAACATTTCACTTGCATGCTCTGATTAGATTATTGATGGTGTTGGTATATTTTGAAAAGCTCAACACAATTTAATAGGCCATTGAGGCTTACAATGTGTAACTCAAAAGTTATTAGCATTTGAAGTAAGACAGATATAGAAAAAAAAATTTGCAAAAATATTGATAGCATATTTTCTACATTTGAAAGCTGCTACCGAAGCTAAGTAGCTCTCCGTGATTTATTTAATATCACATGTGCTTATTCATGTGGACGATTCATCTCTCTACTGAAACTGTATTCTAATGCTCTAACATTTGTTTTTTCTGTTTTTCAGAGATCAAGAATCCAGGTTTGGCTATATGAACAAACCAACTTAAGAATTGAAGGATGCATTATTGTAAGTTTTTGAATTTTTTATCCTTGAACTTTCATATTTCATTTTATTTTTTGTTAATCAGGTAAATATTTAATTTATATGCCTCTTTTAATTATTTCATTTTTAAAGTTATAAATATTTTTCTGTAAAATTATTTATAGGGTTTCGATGAGTATATGAACCTCATTTTGGATGATGCTGAAGAAATTCATCTCAAGACCAAAAGCAGGAAGAGTTTAGGTGAGTTGCTTTATTGTTTTGGATATCATCAAATTTATAAAATGAGGGTCGTGGTTGTTGTTTTTGCATGTTTGTATAGGTCAGAAATTTGTTTGCGTAGTTTTGGGTAAGTTATGATGTTTGATAAGCTTCTAAAGATTTAAACCAATCTAATTCATGACTTTGTGATTATAACCGTATAAGTGTATAACCGTTATACTTGAAGTGTATAGCTATTTTTTTATACACATTTACTTAACTTCATCATGGAGTCTAAAATTCTGTAGGCTGTTAATTTTGTAATCGATTTTTCACTTACTTCCTGTTTTCAGATTGAGCTGAAATTTTGCATGCTGATTAGTAGTTTATCAGATAATAAGAAAAAACTTCTTTGTGAAATTTTTAAATGTTTTTTTGTTTGTTTTACAGGAAAGATCCTCCTTAAGGGGGACAATATTACTCTGATACAACAAGTTGGGATGTCCGATATGGAGTGATTGTTTGTAAAGACTGTTTCATCACCTTTTTAAAAACAATTACATTGCTTCCAATAATTTCAGTTCAAGTTTTGTCTGATGCTCTCATGTTCTCCTTTAACTGGTTTTTCTTTATAATTATCAAACATTCTTGAAATAAATTAAAAATCATCACTTGATCTAGTAATTGGGATAATCATATAATCGAATCCTATTATGAAGGCGCTATGAATACCACCAAATTGTCTTTTGTCGCTGTGAAAAAACTTGTGATGGTAGATTTTGAGACGCTAAACACGATTTAATAGACCGTTGAGGCTTACAATGGGCAAATCAAAAGTTATTGGCCTTGGATGTTAGATGGTAAACTAAAATTTGTCCCTAAAAGATTATGATGATGGTGGAATTGGCTGAAAAAACTCACTTTTGTAGAATTATACATGCTCGCTCTATTGGATGTATTAAATGATGCTTATAAAAAGTTATATTTTGTGGCTCTAATTTAAGGCAGTTCTCGATCCATATGCACGTGTTATGAAATACTTGCACCATGCGGGCAAGGCATCTGCACGTCTAGAAGTAAATTTAGCTGTAAAGTTGATTTTTTTGTAATTTCAATGTGAATTATATACTGAAACAATAATTATTTATTTATTTTATTTATTAACAGTCATTTTTTAGTGTTAGTCAAAGTTAGAGTGAACCAAATGTAGTTCAGAAAAGTAGCTACTGCTCTATTAAAGCTCCGCAGTACAGTTTTTTCTCTCTGTCTCCATCTCCATTATCTTTTTTGTTTATCGTTTTTCTCTCGAAAAGCTCGACATTTTTGCAAGCTAATGTAGATATAAAAGCTAAATCAATTGAGGTGAAACTAAACCAAAAATAGCGATTATATTTTAGTCTGATGATGAAGCAGTCCAAAAATCTGTTGTGGGTGGCATTAATTCTAATAGCATGGCTTGTGCGAAGTGTCATACTCTTTATTTCATTCTTGTAAAAACAACAAATTTATCTTAGTAATGAATAATTTTGTTCTGTTTAAATAACGTAAAGAATAAAATAATAATGCTTATAATTTACTGGAGAATTAATTTAATCAATGGATTAAATGCAAAGTAAATGTTTATTTCATGCTGGTCATCATGACAGCAAGAAGGCTACCATCTAGCAGCTGTATTATATTTATACACACGTACCTTAGCGTAATATGTATATACAGTCGATTCCGCTTAATTGGGGCACATCTGGGACTTAGGCATTTTGGCCCGATTAAGTGAATTTAACAATACATATTATTCTTCGAGATTTGGTCCAAAAAAACCGGCTGTCCCAATTAACCGGTGGCCCAATTAAGCGGAATTGACTGTATATGGATGGATGTTCTAATGGTGGGAGCGCCAAAATGCAACATATCTGCTGTGTTATAGTTATATACCCGCCTAAAACATTGGAAGAGATAATGTTTATGACAACAGACAATAATTTTTTAACTTTTAGTAGCACAGAAGTTAGCTGAATATTAATTCGATTTAGAATATTTTCAAATAAATCTGAATTGTTTGTATTCTTAAGAGACAGGACTTCTCTTATCCTCCTTAGTCCCATCAAGAATTTGGCGAAAATTTCCACAGTTGGGGATTTAGCTTCTAGTTAAGTGTTAAACTGCTCCAAAGTAGCGCTACTCTGGCGACATGCATCATTCACTGCAACAACCTCCTCTGCTCCCAGGTACCCACGGCTCCAACGCATGAATTCGAGCATCTGGTAGCAAAAATATCCATCTCACAACAACATCTGCTCATAGCTGTTATCTACAGACCACCTGGTCACATCTCTCATGTCTTCATTAACAAATTTTCTCGAATTAATATCTTCCATTGGTCACAAATTTATAATATGTGGCGACTTCAATGCACCCTCCTCTTCAACATCCATCGATCCAACTCTCCAAGAGTTGCTTGATAAACTCAACCTCATCCAGCAAGTCTCCGTACCAACCCACTCGAGAGGCAACATTCTCGACCTACTCATCTCTTGCAGCAGCACACCATACCTACTAACGAAAGTCAGCACACACAGCCTATCCTATTCCGATCACTACTTAGTCTCAACCATAATCACTCACTCAAAACCCATCAGCAATCGCATCACCACCCATCATTGAAATTTAAAATCTATCGATTGGCTAATGAGTCGACGGAACTTATAGATTAAACGGCCGCCTCTACCTCCCCCGCGTGGCCTAGAAGCCGAAGGATTAACTCCACTTAAAAATTGTCAGAAAAAATACATTAAAAAAACAACGATTTTCTTGCGCCCTAAAAAAAATTCCTATGAGCCTGGCAGAATTTCTGAATAACCTGGTCACATTATGGTAACATACTTTATAACAGTTTCTAATTCATATACTACTAGCCAGTGTTGTTCGGTAATGAAGTAAAAGTAACGCGTTACTTTACTTAAGTACATCTGACGTACTTTTTGCCTGTAACGGAGTACAGATTATTTTCAGTACTTTTTACTTGTAACGAAGTAATATTTTCGGACTTCGTTACTTTTCCAGGACAAACCGTTACAAAGTACTGTAAAAAATTAATAAAACGACGTAAAGTCTAAATCGATGTTGTATTAATTATCTATGATTATTAACGTATGCATTTTCGAACCCCATTTTACTTTTATGTTAGTAGTAGTATTGAAGCTTGTGGGTGGAGCTAAGATTTTCGTGGTCATACTTGTTTTGGTGTACAATAGATTGTTCGAAATTACCTACTATGGAATCTTCCAAAGGAGCGAACGTGAGCAGCGGTGGCGATGATAGGCGCGTAACAACAATGAACTTAATAAAGAACGCCCATGGCCATATTTGGTTGTTCAGATTTCTAAAACGTTCAGGTTCACATGATTGCTGGGCAAACATAAAGTAAAGTAATTATGTGTTTAGCATTCCACAATTCTCCGTCAAACTTGAAGAAACACGTGATACGCGTGCATCCAGCGCATGTATCGAAATACGAAAAATTGACAAAAAGGCACGTAAAAATAGAAATTTTTCATTAGTTTGCGTGTTACTAATTAGTTTATCAGTTTTATCAACGCAGTAGCGTTTGAAAGACGATGGAATTATGATAAAATAGAGTTAGATGATTGACGAATAACCATTACAAAAATTGGCTTCAGTACTTTTACTTTTTACTTTAAAAGTAACTTTAAAGTGCTGTTACTTTTTACTTTTACTTAAGTACATTTTTTAGCAAATACTTTTACTTTTACTTAAGTAACTTTTTGAGGCGTTACTTGTACTTTTACTTAAGTACTGAAACACAGTACTTTTTCCAACACTGCTACTAGCAATGCCCGTCGCGGGTTCGCTTGCTTGAAATTAGAGAATTTGAACCGTACATTTGTAGTAGAGTAATACATGGGCAGATTTTTCACGGCCGGTCCATCGACAACTTTGCCCGGACCGTTTCATAAGCCAAAACTCAAAGCCCGGCTCATTTAATATGGATCCGGCCTGTTTGTACAGGTCTAAAATTTCTATATACCTGGCGAAAAATCTCAGCCCGGCCCACCTTGACTTCAGGTTTGGCCCGGCCCATCTGAAGACCTTAAAATAACAACCTGGCCCAGCCTGCGCATTATTTTAATCTATAGAGCCCTACGCGGATTTTTTTTAACTCGGTCCGGTTTGTTTTATAAACAGAAAATTTGGGCCTGGGTTGTAAATTAGACCCAAACCGGTCCGTTTCATAAGCACAAAAGTCGAGACCTGACCTGGCCAATCCGTGATAATGGTGATAATGGTGATAAACTGGACTCAGTCAATTTTAACGGGTACAAAACATCAAAGCTTGGAAACTAATTTTATGAAACTGCAAATACCATGCTGAACTTTGGATCATTTGAATCCGACTTAGTTATTCTCCACATTCACCAAGTTCAACAGTTCAGGCCAGGCTAATAACCGTTCACACTACATATAACTGTCCACATCGTTAGTATATCTAGAATTCTGTGGCTGGCCTCGCCATGATGAACTGCAACTTAAAGTAATGACACAGTAGCTGGCATAGGTATATATTTATCTGCATGTAGTTTGTATGCACTGCCTGCACATTGTGCTCAAAGTCACTAAGTACTTCATATTAAATGCATTATTTTCTTCCAACACACACGCAAACATTACACGCGGTTACATTTTTAAAAGCACGAATAATAATTTGGAAAGCACGGATTGTGGCATGGCAAGCATGTCATCTGTGCCTTGCAGGGACGTCATTTCAACAAAACCTTAGGGGGGGGGGGGCAAGATGTTTTAGAGGCCCACTTAGGGGATAGCTAGGGTCTTCTTTGCCCGGGAACAAAACACAAAGTCTGCCCCCCTGCATAACATCTTTTGCTTCATACTTCCAAAAAACCTGATGACCGGGGGGAGGGGGTAGTTGAAGCCACTTTTTAAAACAAATTTTGAAACCCTCGTTTTGTTTTTCGTTCCAAAAACCTGATGACACGGGAAGTTCACATACCATAGCTGTCTGCTGTGATTCTATGAACAAAGCTATTGCTATCATAATCTGGTGTAGAAGGTAATTTGACGCATATTAGAAAAAATGTCAATAACTTTTTTCGACTTAAATTCGCATTTTGCTAAGTAAAAACGCAAGTCTTCCAAATTAAGATTACAATTCTGCAGTGAAGAGACGTACGATTTTGCAGTGCCAGAGAGAGGGTCGATATTACTCGATATCCAACTTTGGATTAAGCTTCGCAAGTGTGCTAATTCTTTTTGCAGAGAGGAAATCATCAGATTGAGGATTGAAAGAAATCAGGCATGCATTTTGTGTAATTTTGTGTAAATCGTGCGTTCAACTTAGACAAAATACGATCCATGCGTGCATACAAAATCTGTGACCTATCTTTTTATTAACACCTCTCCATCTTGATGTTGACAATCTAACTTCCCAGTTTCTTTAGCATCTCTTCTTTCTTTTATTTTTCATGGACAACCTACTCGGCTAAGCTATGAATAACGCTAACCATCCTCATAACCTAGACGGCATTTTATAAAACATACAAATAAATATAATTACAAAAGATTCTGCTTTTCTCTTCTCAAATCTCACTAAAACACCAAAAAAGAAAAAAATCCAACAGGGGCCCATATATTTCAACTATTGACTTACATGAAAGTCAGAAAGCCCCGTCCTCCCTTTATGATGTCTTTGAGTTTTGAAAGTAACGGTCTGAAAGGTGCCCATATAGGCCATATAATAACCATGGGCCCACTTAAAAGCAAGGAGCCTACATTAAAGTCAGGGAGGGATACTTTACAGTCAGGGAAAGGCCAGTAAAAAATTCGGGAAAGGCCAGTCAAAAGTCAAGAGAGACCCACTTGAATACCGAGGCCCATTAAAGTGCGTAGGGGGCCTACTTAAGAGCTGAAGACCCAATTAAGTGTGGTGGCTTTGTCAACTTGGGCAAACCGCTCAACAACAAAACTCCAACTTCAGCTTAAGAGGTCTTTATTATTAAATAAAAAATTAACAAAACGGAAAATTTAACTTCAATACGAAAATTCGCCAATTCAACAATTCACTCCTAACTACGTGACAACCACTCTCGAGCTCGACTCCCACTACACTAAAAACTATGCGCATACTTTTCTCCGCCTAAACAACCCGCTAGCCACTAATATACAACAACGACTCTTACAACTACAGGTGAACATTCATACTACAACAAATAGCGAGCGTATACACAACACATCCATCCACCAATAATCACATACACAACATGTCTATCTTGAGAGGCTTACGTGAAAACGGCGGTGGGAGCCACTTAAGTGCGAGAGACCCCTCAAGTGCGGGGAAACCACTTGAGTGCTGGGGGCTAATTTAATGCAGGAAAACCCACTGAAAATCAGGGAAGGGCCACTTAAAAGCCAGGAGGGATCTACTTAGGTGCCGGGGGCCCACGTAAGTGCAGAGGCTCACGTAAGGGCGGGGTCCACTTTAATGCCGGGGGTCTCCTTAAGTGCGTGAAACCCACTTCAGTGCCGTCGGCCCCTTGAGTGCGTGGGGCCCACTTCAGTGCCGGAGCCCCCTTAAGTGCGCGGGGCCTACTGAAAAGTCTGAAAAGGGCTACTTGAAAATCAGGAGGGGCCCACTTAAGCGCGGGAAGACCATTTAAGGGTGGGGCCCACTTAAGTGCGTGAGACCCACTTTAGTAACGGGGCCCACTTAACTGCGTGGGGCCATGTTTCTTAGGCCATACGTGCCTGTGCTCTATCAGCGACTATCACTCCTAAATCTCGTACTTTTTCAGATTCATTCGGCATAATTTCTCCTATTACATAGGAAACAATCATTATAAGTTTCTACCGCAAATGTTGCACGTGCATCACTAAACAATTTTCAAATTGAACATCCTTTGCCAGTCTAATAGGGACCTTATTTTAAAGAATTCGGCATGCTCCTTTCTCAAAACGGTGGCATCTTACTCACATTCTACTTTTTTGGATAACTTGATATCGTCAGCAAACTTTGAGACTTTTGACGTCTCCATCGACGAAACTAATTGTCTCATAACTGAATTCCCTCTAATTCCGTTTAAGAACAATAAAAAATGATGTTTAGTAATATTAATAGCCATTAAAAAAAGAATTTTCAATCCGAATGTTTTATCGTACTATTTTAACCGGTTCAGTTATTATTGCCTTTGGTAATAACATCTGTCTATCGGCGAACGATCGATATTTCGAAAAATTTCAACTTTATTTGTACTATTTTGTACACTGTCGAATCCTTCTCTATCGTTTGTGATTTGTTATAATTTCACAGCACATCATTTGGCTACTGCTTTGTTTACGTTCATCTTTGAACAAACACATTTTGTAATGGATTCATTATATTATTTTAAAAAACTCAAGAAAAATCAGTTTTATTATATATGAGAAGCTCAAGCCGCAACTGAAGCGCACCTGCTTAAAATATTAATAGCATATGGGAAAATTGCACTCGCTGACGCGCTAGCGAGTATGTATTCTAGTTGATTAATTACTGATTAAAAATTATTCATGTATAAATACAAATTAATTTTTTCATTAATATTTATATTTGATTAACTAAATATTTAAATTTATTGTTTAAAAGAATTTCAGAGTTGAGCATCATATTCATATGCCTTGGAAGTTTTTAAGAATTTGCAACTAAAACTAAATCGTTACTTAGGTGACGATGTCTTTATTTGAAGACCAAGATAATGGATATCCACTCAGTCATAAGAGGAATCATGATGAAACACTTGAAGATATATCAGGAGATCCCAATCTTACTGAACATGTGATTGATGGAGATGGTATCTAAGCTGAATTTTGAATAACTTTTAGTTTTTTCTTTATTTTTTTGTTTTCTGGTTTTTTAGAATCTTCAATGCTTTTAGAAAAGGAGTCATGTAATCGTTACACAGTGGAAGAAGCCATAGATCTAATTGGTTTTGGAAAATTTCAGATGAAACTAATAGCTGTTTGTGGTCTATTTTCTGTTAGTTATTTAATATTACAACTTTATTTTATTGTATCAATTAAAAATATTCAATTGTCACATTAATGCAGGCAACTGATGCCTTAGAAATGATGTTATTATCTGTGTTGTCTCCAGAGTTGAGATGTGACTGGAAGTTGCAAGACTGGCAAGTGGCATGCATAACAACAGTTAGTATGCAACAAATATATACATGCATACTATTGTATTGTATACACACACACACACACACACACACACACACACACACACACACACACACACACACACACACACACACACACACACACACACACACACACACATACATACATATATATTAAGTATACTATACTATGCTAATTATATCATCAGTATAATCATTGACTTCAACTCAATCTAATTGTTATTCTTTCAATAAAGAATTATTTTATATATTTATTTTCATGTTTGCTTTCAATACTTTGAAATTTATTTGATGGTTACATTTAAACTTATTAATGTTTTTTCTTCTTTAAAGGTTGTGTTTGTTGGCATGTTTTTTGGCTCTGCTATATGGGGCTCCTATTCAGACAAGTTTGGCAGAATTCCGGTATGTAATTATATTGCTATTTTTATGTTTATCTTGAATTTGTTGAAGTCTTGCAAGTTTAAAACATTTATTAGATTATGAAAATAGCTGCAGTTTTTGTTTTACATTATGGTCTACTAACTGCAAAAAGTCCAAACTTTTGGTGGATAATAATTCTTCGAAGTCTTGTTGGATTTGGTTTTGGAGGAGCTGTTCAGTCGTTAGTAGATTGATTGTAATTGTAAGTAGATTTGTTGTAATTGTAAGTAAATTGGTTTTAATTGTAAGTAGATTGGTTGTTATTGTAAGTAGATTGGTTGTAATTGTAAGTTAATTGGTTGTAATTGCAAGCAGATTTGTTGTAATTGTAAGTATATTGTGTGTAATTGTAATTAGATTGGTTTTAATTGTAAGCAGAAGAGTTTTAATTGTAAACAGAAGAGTTTTAATTGTAAGCAGAAGAGTTGTAATTGTAGATAGATATGTTGTAAACTTGTTGCATGAAACAAAACTTAATTGATTGTAATACTATAATTCTACAATATTTTTCGCATTTTGATTCAAATATTGTAAAAATATCACAATCTTGATAGAACACATAAACATCAATGACAAAGAAGACAAATAGCAGAGAATCATACAGGAGAATTTTAAATGATTTAAAATTTATAAAATTTAAATAATAAAAAAAGGTTATGTGGCTTTTAGTTTTCTTCTCATTACTGCAAAATTACCATAACAAAATTTAGTCTCACGTGCAATGGAGCTACTTTGACAATATTTTTATTAGCAAATGAAGATATTAAAAATTGTAAAAAAAATTGTATTACCATGTCGCTCTATAGTAGTTCTGTGTCACTATAATAAATAATTACCATAAATCGCTGCTTGTCACATTACAAGTTGAAAGTTAACATCACAGGTTATTAAAAATATTTTTATGTGAGTTAGGAAATATGGGTTTATATTGAAAACTATATCTTTGCAGTTAGGTGCAAATTTAGAACTTAACCCTTTTTCGCAACATGCGGTGTATCACACTCCAGAGAGTATAATTGAGCCTGTTTCTCACTTATTAAATCAAATAAAATACCTTCCCAAGACTCTGACAATATTTGGCAAAATTTGAATTATGGATTTTGGAAATGCGAACTGTTAAAGAGTCCTACGCATATTCTGTCATCCATCAACTGTAAAGCCCATTTCAACAAAATTACGATTACCATAATGTGAAAAAGTGAAACAAGACTCTAATGAAGATGGCAGAAATGATTCTAAAGAAGCAAGTGATGTAGAATCTGAAGAAGGATCTGACAGTGGACCGCCACCGGTACGTCGTAAGATTTACCCATCTCAAAATCATCCAATAATCGCTGCTCCATTTCTCGCTGGCAAAAATTGCCTTTGTTGGTGGCAAACTCCAAAACCATTAGCACAGATGGAGGCAGCAAATGTTTTGACTGAAAAACAGGGCATTACTGCTGTTGGACAAAGCTTCCAAGACTTGTCTAACGGTTTTGGATTACATATGACAGATGACATGGTTTTTCTGATTGTGAGAAAGACTAATCGTCGAGCAAATGAAAATTTTCATGAATGGAATACAGCTCATCAAAATAAAGATGTTGAACAACATGTGTGGGTAGAAAATAGTGAGGTAAAGAATATGGCTTTCATAGGAGTGCTTATACATGCCGGTTTGCAAAAATCTGGACATCTATGCACGGCCGGCCAATATACAAAGCAATCGTGTGTTTAAGAAATGACAATTTTTGCATTTTAGAGTTTTTTTGTTAAAAATAACACTGTAATTTTTTGTCAGTGTTATCTCAATGACCACATCTTGCTTTGATACGTTCAATAAAATACTTTAAAACGCATAATGTCATCATGTTTGAGGCTGGGGTGTCTTACACCCCAGGTTGACAGAATGTGTTGCAATAGAGGGTTGACGACACAGGGTTAACTAAGCAAATAACAGTTTTAAAATTCTTTGAGTTCCTAATATTAATAACTGTTCAATGAAGTGTCCAATTGTAGGTTCACATTACTGTGCGAGTACATGAATTGTCCAATTGTAGGTTCACATTACTGTGCGAGTACATGCCTTCTCGATGCAGAGCTCAAATTTTGACTCTGACCAGTGTGAGTTCATCAAGAATTATTTAGACTTTCAGTTTAACTAGATTAAATAAAGCTTATTATTTTTCTGAGTGATACTTAGGGTTGTTACAGTTTTGAAAAAAAGATTCAGTTTCAGTTTCAGTTAAAGTAACTGAAACTTTACAAAGATTCAGTTTCAGTAAACTGAATCTTTAAAGATTCAGTTTCAGTTACAGTTAGATTCAGTTTTTTTTTTCAATTTTTTAGGTAAACTACCAAGAAGAAATTTACTATAAAAAACATTTTGCAACACAGACATGTTTAAAAAATGTATTTAGCTTAAAAATTCCTTCTTGAATTTATAAAAGACTTCAGCTCCCAGCTTGTCGTCACCCAAATTATGCCAACATCTGCTAAGAGCAAAGCCTGTATGGGGTTGCGTAATTGTTCTACAAGTCAGAAGAGCTCTTTTTATTTTATTGATGTTTCGATCAAAATAATGGCAAGTTATTCCCATCCTTACCGATGAATAACATGGCCGAGACCATCTGTTGTGATTGACACATACTTCGCTGAATTAAATGATAATTCAACAGATCTTTTTAATTCTTTTACTAATTCGGACACTTTTGCGGATATATCGTGTTGGTTCGGCAAGGTTAGTAAACGACCTTCCGACATAACTGCAAACATATTTTTAATAGAAGGTTCTTCGATCAAAAGAAATGGCGAACTGTTTGCAGCTGAGGCGATAGCATGGACAGCCTTATTATAGGCATTGGATCCTTTTTTAATGTCATTTTTGCGCTCTTTAACAACAAAACAGTTTTCAATTGTTGCCTGGTTTTTCAAATATGAAAAGGGTCGTTTAATAGACTTACTTTGTGTTTTTGATATCATAGCTATTTTTTTTCTCTAAATACTCTGCGTATTCTGTTTCATGCTTCCTCAAGTGAGACTCTAAATTTTTGACATTTTTACCCTTCAAAATTACAGAACAAATATTGCACTTAATATCGGCTCCAACTCCTGTAAACCTTTTATGTACCGGGTTAGTATAGGTCTTGTTTTGTTGAATCTAGCTTTTTTCGTTGAAGGTCCTAAAGCAGATTCTAACTCATTTTGTTGAATAAACGATACTTCTTCCTCGGTAGATTCATCCATAACAATGTTATTACTAACACAAGTATCTTCCATTCTGGTAATTCTAAAAACTTGAAAATCTTCGAAAAACAACGCAAGCAACAGAACACTAACACGAAACAAAAAGAAAGAACTATTCCTAACTTCGACCGAGTTATCGTCCGTGCCATAGAATCAAAACATTTAACCGCAAACATAAAAATAATATAATAAAATGATAAAAAATATTCATTCTAAAAGATTCAGTTATATTCAGTTTTCTCAATAGATTCAGTTTCAGTTACAGTTTTTAAAAAAGATTCAGTTTCAGTTTCAGTTGAAGTTACTGAATCTAAAAAGATTCAGTTAACTGAATGTTTCAGTTTTAGATTCAGTAACTGTAACAACCCTAGTGATACTTGAAATATTATTTGTACAATAATTGTTTGAAGATCTCGTGGTCAACAGGAGCTCTCTTTGAAATTCTAATGGCCTATGCCATAATTCCAACTTTGGGGTGGAGAGTTCTTGTTGTGGTTTCAGCTCTTCCAAGTCTCATAACATTACTCACTATCTGGGTGAGTTACTTATCTATTGGTGTCGTTTAATATTTTTTTTATTAAGGAGTTCATTATTATTGCAATATAGTGTGTTATAATAAATGTACTGTAGTTTTAATTATACTTTTCCAGCATAAATATATATCATACATCATTTATATACTTCAGAGTTTACCAGAATCAGCAAGATATTTGCTTAGCATGGGCAAGGATAAGGAAGTAGAGAGAGTGCTTACAGACATTGCCAAGATGAACGGTTCAAAAATGCCAGAAGGCACTCTTATTCAAAACAAACGAGTACATTTTTATTCAATTCATTTTTTTTTTAACAGTCATAGATGGAATTGAATTTATTTTGAATTTTTTGTCAGTTTTAATTGTTTACTTCAGATTGTGGCCGGTTCTTTTCGTGACCTGTTCAACAAGGAGTACGCTCGTACAACGATTCAGCTGCTCCTCATTTGGTTCGGTGTTGCTTTTGTTTATTACGGAGTTATATTATCTCAGTCAGAAATTCTAGAGATGGGTGGAATTTGTGGAGGCGAGAAGTTATGATTATATTGTTTTTTAAATATATTTATGTATTTTTTCAGTAGACAGAACCACATTTTCAAAAAATATGAACATATTAACTTTTCATAAAAACTGTAGCAAAACTATTGTTGCAGTGATGTGCTAAAAATATTTGTTATATTATGCAGCAAATAGATAAAAATAGAATAAATTAAAATATTGTAGTCAGAGTTAGTCTAAAAGACGAGTTTTGCCTGTCGGCCCAACTACATCAAATTGGAATAAGTAATCGGTTTGTTTGCTAGGCAAGGCTTAAGTAAAATGATATTTACTCCAGAATAAATGTGCAGCTTTATTATTTGATTTGTTAAATGTTATTGATATTTCACTTGTGACAATTTGTTTATAGAAAGAAGATCTAAACAAGAAGGCTGCAAATGTCAGAGGCATCAATGGTCTGATTATGTCAGCATGATAGTAGCCACGTTTGGAGAGTTTCTTGGTTATCATTTTTTTTATTAATAAATAAATCTATTTTGTAAGATGGTGTAATAATTTTTTATTCATTTTGCTAAAGAAAATTTTTATGCAATTTTGTTATGCAATTTTTCATTTGCTATTTTTAGTGGTTCCACTCAACCTGTTAATGATACACAAAATGGGCAGAAGAGTTGTAATTTCGACCAATTTTTTAGTTGCTGGAGTGTTTTATCTCATGGTACAAATCTGTTCAGATCTGACAGTTTTAACTATTTTCATGTTTGGAGTTCGAACATTTATTACAGGAGTTTTCAACACAATTTACATTTATACAGGAGAGGTATTGTGTTTTTTATTTGAGCCTTTGCATGAAAAGTGTCTTGTTTACTAATCACATTTTGACATTTTAGGTTTTTCCAACAACAGTACGTTCATTTGGGTTGGGATGTTGTAGTGCAATGGCTAGAATCGGCTGCATGATTACTCCTTTTGTTGCGCAGGTTTATGATTTGTGTGTTTTATTCACAGTTATGCTTTGTATTTTTTAAATTCTTGTATTACGTTAGGTTTACATTTGCTGCAGGTACTTATGGGAATATCGTTAAATTTGGCTATTTCATTATATGGAACTCTGTGCATAGTTTGTGCAGTTGTAACTTATTGTCTTCCCATTGAAACAAGAGGTCGAGAAATGCCTGTAAGTTTCTTTAATTGACATTTCAACAGAATTTGAGAGGCAGTCTGCTGCATGTTTTTATGGCAATTCTACATTTGCAATCAATTTGTCCAGCATGTAATTTTAGATGATACATTGATAACATTTAAATAATTAGCTGAACTTATGTCAACAAACAGCTGCTTGTATTGTTTTTTTTTAAATAAATTTCAGTATAATTAATTAATGTCATGAATTTTATGTAGCAATCACACGTCAACTGACCAAATGGACAGTTCTTCTCATCATTTTGATTCTGACTGCCAAATGGTCTCAGGCTGAAAAAATACAATGCTCTGAAAGTTTATGTCTATTCAATTTGCTGTATTTTCTTTAAAATAATACAGATTTTACTTTGGTTTAGAAACTTTCAATTCATTCCTGTAGAATAATTTAGATTTTTCTGTGGTCAGTGAGGGAATCACACAACATCTGTAATATTTTTTCAATATGATCTCTTGGTTGTAAATTAATAATATGTAAAACACTTTTATAAATACCTTTTTCAATCAATTACTAATTTTATTTTTTAATAGTTATGTAATATTATTCGATGTTTTCATAAAGGACGCTTGAAAATTGGATAACCTAGTTTGCCAAGAAATAATGTTGTGCCAATATTTACATTAAACATGCACTTTTAAAGTAATCTGTAAAATTGTAGTGTGAGATTATATTAAACTAAGTGGTTAATAGCAGCAAATGTGTTTGCCAAAATTCTTTGCAAAACAAAAATTATTGTCTCTGAACATGCTGAATCACAAACATTTTGGGTATTTTTAATGCTTTGGTGCATGGATTGGTTTGTTTACGTTTCTATCCAGTGGATTTGCAGATTTATAACTTTATACTTTCTTTTTTTGACTGTTTACTTTTTTTGTCAATCTGACTGTGAGAATCATCATAGATGTTTTTTCTGCAGGATGGACTTAATGATTCTTTAAGAATCCTTTCATTTGTTATTTTTTGTGTAAATATATAAATAAAGTGAATGAAAAATCTCGTCATCATATGTTTATTCAGTAATTTAGCTGATATAAAAGTTTAGCACAGAAATGCATCAAATAAGCTCGAACTTTTCAAATTTCTGATATCCGTTAGTTGTTTTAATTTATATATTTTATTTATTTATTGAAAAAATGCCAGAAGGGCTAATAAGCCACTAACACTAGCATGAAAAAAAAAACAATAAAAAAATCACAGACATCCTTAGTCACGGATACAAGCAAACAGAAACCATCAAGAAGTGACAAAACAAAAAAACCACACGGATATTACAGAATAGCAGAAAAGTAAAAAATAACTCTAGCTATAGTATAAGAAAGTGTCCAAGTTAACTGATTTCAATGATAATTTAAATGAAAAGACTCTGGAACAATTTACAACATCGGCGGGGAGAAAGTTTCAAACCACAACTATTCTGTTAGTGTAGAAATATTTTACAGCATCACATGTAAATTTATTTAATCTTAATTTATAACTATGACCCCGCGTTGATATTATTTTGGTAGGAGCAAATGACAATGACATAGAAGTATTAACTAAATGGTTTATTAATTTATAACAGAAAACTAGATCAGCAATTAAACGGCGTTTTTCCAAAGATTGAAGATCAAGAAATTGAAGATGATCTTTATAGGAGAGACCAGAGACCGAAGGGATAAACCTGGTGAATGTTTTCTGAACCCTTTCAATTCTATCAACTAGGTATCTACAATGAGGATTCCAAACCTGAGATCCATATTCCAGTATAGGTCTGACGAAAGTACAAAATGCCAGTTTGAGTATTCTCCAATCAGTGGAAACGAGTGAAATTCTTAAGAGACGAGATATTGCAGCAGCTTTATGGGTAATAATATTAACATGATCTTCGTATCTCAGACGTGAATCTACCTCAATACCAAGATCACGAATTGTTCGAACAGAATCCAATGTATGGTCTTAATAGTGTAGGAGGATGGTGCTGTTCTTCTGTTATTGACTGTGAATATCAGACATTTTTGAGCCGCCAGTTTCAGTTGCCATCTTTCACTCCATCCAAAAACAAGATCAAGAGCATTCTGAAGGCTCACAGTTGAGGACCCAAAAGATGGATAAGGCATACAATATATTTTAACATCATCAGCAAATAATTTGCAAGTTATATCTGGACTTGTAAATATTTTTGGCAAGTCATTGATGAATAAAAGAAATAAAGTAGGACCCAGCACACTCCCTTGAGGAACACCACTAATCACTGAAATATCTTCGGATTGGAAATTTCCCACCTCAACTCGTTGAAATCTAGAGTCCAAAAAGTCAGTAAGCTAGCTCAGTAGGTCTCCCTTAACTCCATGGGCCTTTACTTTCTGCAGGAGTTTGAGATGAGATACAGAATCAAATGCTTTTTTGAAATCCAAGTATATGACATCTAGCAACTGTCTTGTTTGTATCACCTCACTCTACCGGTCAGCACATTTAAGGATGTTAGTAATTGTCGAGCTGCCAGGAGTAAATCCGTGTTGACTTCTATTAATTAAATTATTTTTCAAAAGAAACTGCATAAGAGATCGATTGACGATTCGCTCCATTGCTCGGCAGCTCGTAGAAGTGATAGAGATCGGTCTGTAATTCTCAGAAACTGACGTCGGCCCTTTTTTGTGAATAGGAATAACTATCGCAATTTTCCATTCCTGTGGCAACTTCCGCTTTCAAAACGACATTTAAAAAACGTGAGAAAGAGGTTGAGCTAATGATGCAGCACAATTCTTTAAAAATATATTGGAAATGCCGTCACATCCTGAAGACAGAGATGGCTCAAGGCGAGACAAGGCGTCGAAAACAACCTCAGACGAGAAGTTGATGTCATGCAACTCGGCCGATGTCTAGTCTTATAAGGAAAATCATGAGTTTGACCATCATCCAAAGTAAACACAGATGAAAAATAACGATTGAAGGTATCAGCAATAGCTCCCTGATCTCGTGTAGTAGTTTTATCTGCTAGCAATATCTCATCAATACCTGTTCGAGAATAGATTTTCCTACCAATATAACGATAGAGGCTTCCAATTTTCTTGCTTTTCATTAAATTTAGTTTAACATTGGAATAGAAGCATCGTATTTCTTTTCGATATTTTGTCATAATTTCATTATCACTTGACCTGTCTTCTTCAGAGCCGGTTGATTTCCATTTCTTCCACTTTTTAGCTTTTAACTTTTGCATTCTGATAATAAACAAGGGATGTTATGAATGAAATTATTCATCATTTCCTTTTTTTCTTTGCCAAAAGTGCTCTGCAAACCCGTCTATCTTCATCCGAGAGATCATTGTTAAGTATGACACCTTTTGTTGTCTCACTTTTTCTCAACTTTGACGCGTTTTCCATTATTATATTCTTAATTAATAAATTTTCTAACTTGATTAGTACTGGTCTAGGCCTTGCAGAACCATCGCGTTTTCCCAGTCTGTAGACATCAATGATCTCTTTTTCTAGCTTTAAATCAGAAATTTCTTTCAACATTTTTATTACATCATTTTTGTCACCAGTTCTAGAAGTGGACTCGGCCTCCTGCACATTAAAGATTATAATGTTATTTCTCCGACGTTGTCTGTCAGCAGCTATATCAAATCTTGCTCCTGTGACCTCCACCGAGCGTTGTACACTTTTCACATCTGTTGACAGTGATTTAACCCCATTTGCAAAAAGCTCTGACCATTTTTTTCCTGTGTTCTGTGTCTCTTCAATTTTTTTTATAGATTCTCTTCCAAAATTTTCCAAGCTAGTTTTCAGATCATCAATCTTCTCTTTCTGTTCAAGTAATAACTTCCCGTTGTTCTCCAAAATGGACATATATTGTTTCATTTCTTTGAACGACTCTTTAATTTCAACAACCTCAACTGCAAGTGGTCGACTCTCTACAGTAATAAGGAGACTTTTAATTTTCTCTTCATTACTTTTCGTGCAGGCCTCGCACAGGTGTAAACCCAAAATATCGTTCAACGATCCCTTCGTATAACCTCTTGTTCGTCCAACAGGCATGGTTTACGGAGCAATTAAAAATAACCTCACAGTTTATACGAATATAAATTAATAACGTATTTTTCTATCAATTTCTCTTTATAATATATGAGTTATTCGATAAAATTAGAAGCGGCCTCGGAGAACATTTTTTATATAATTTTAAGTTTAAAAATGCAATATTAAAGTCCTTATGAATATGAAAAGTTTTTAAGTTTTTATTTTAATTTCAGTTTTAATTTCAATTACCGGAAATAACCCCTAATTTTGTTTTAATTTATATTTTTGAGCCTATGTCAATTTCAGTTGTTATTGTAGTTCAGTTTTTTGATAAGTTTCAATTCAATTTCTATTTTAATTTCCGTTTTTCAGACATACTGCAGTAATAAAATATAAGCTACTAGGCAATACTTTATTAATAACTTCGCCGGGTACCCGGCACTGCCCGGGGTTTTTAGAGGTTTTTCTTGCTCCCTTCTCCTTCCCCGCTTGCTCTCCCGCTCCAGGGGCGTCATTTGCGGGGGTGGGGAAATTGCCCCCAAGGAATTTCAGAAAACGTTTTATTTTTCACAAAACATGTCTCAAAATGCCAAGTACATGTCGCTTTTTTATCCAAAACGAGGTAATAGAATTGATGGTACAGATGGTTCAAGTTTTGATAGTCGAAGAATGCAAAGGTTCTGACATTAACTGGTATTCAAAAAAGTGCGATGAAACTCGAGATCAGTGCAATGTCAAAGATATGTCGATTGTCATTCGCTATGTGCGTGGTGGAAAAGCAGTAGAGCTCATGATCTTAATCAGGGGCGCCCAGAGGGGGGGGGGGTGGTAGGAGGCAAATGCCTCCTCACAAAGCTAGGGCGGAAAAAATTCCCCCTGAGCTTTAGTTTTACGGTTAAAAAAGTTTAAGATGTGTAGCAGATTCAAGCAACAGAATCTTACATTCATGCAGCAATTTTCGTTATTCACACCTCAGGCTCTCTTTAGTGATAAGTCTATAAACACCGACATTGAAATGATTTGCCAACTCTATGAGGCTGATGCCAATGCAGTCGCAGCTGAACTGTCAGGCTTCAAAACAACGTTCTGTCCTCTGTCTTAAAATAGCACTACTACTAATACTGATGATCTCCTATAAAAAGGTTGCGATGATCAAGGGCAATCTGATAATAAAAAAGACTACATTGAAGATGCTGATGTTGAGTCTGACATTGGCAACAACGATGTCATCATGACAGAAAATGACGCAAAGCTGAACGAAGAACGGCAGTGGAAACGATATGCATTAATGAAACCATTGCAATTGCTTTCTGAATTATCTGACTTTCCAAATTTGTACAGTCTGTATAGCATCTTTGCTTGTCTTAACGTTTCTAATGTCTCAGCTCAAAGGGCTTTAAGTAAACTGAAGATCATCAAAAAGAGACTTCGATCATCAATTTCAGATGATTATTTGTCAGCCCTCATGATAATATCATCAGAAAAAGACTTGCTTGTACAGTTAAAAAATGATGACATTATTTCTCCTGCTGCTTGTTCTACTCCCACTTTGCGAGCGCACCTTCTTCATTAGACAATGCCTAATTTTATTCATAGTGATGTAATTTTTTAAAATAAATATTGATAAAGCATATGATTTTACTGGTTTTTGGATGTGGCCATATTGTCAATTTGCAGGTAATTGTTAGAAATATGCCAGCTTAATATCTACTTTTAGTTTAAACATACATTTGGGACCGAGAAAAGATGGGAAAAAAGAGAGGGAGATAAAAAAGAGAGGAGGGAGTCTGTCTCTAGCAGCCAGGGTGGGGGGTGGGCGCCCCTAATTTTAATGATACAGACTGATGATTTAGATGTTAAAAGTCGGACACGTTCGTTGCTTACAGAGCTTCAGGTTCAGCAGCTGGACCCCGCTCGAATTTGGAGTCAATGTTACGACGGAGCCAGTGTAATGAGCGGCGGAAAGGGAGGTGCCCAGAAAATATTGCAAAACACTTTGGGTTGCTGAATTCCGTACGTGCACGGATGAATGCTGTAATAATCACCAACTCCATCTTGTGCTTGCGCAAGCTATGAAATCAGAGATAGAGGTAAAAAAACTTTTTAAGCTTATGTGAGCAATTGTATGTGTTTTCCAGTCCCTCTTATATACAAATTATCTTACGTCACTCCGTTGATAAAAAAACTACCCTGGACCCCGCCGAGGTTAATTCATATCGGCCTATTTCTAACCTCTCAGTTTTTTCAAAGCTATTAGAGCGGCTGGTACTCAGCAGAATTTTAGCGCATCTAGAGCAATACAATATTTTTCCTTTTCATCAATCGGCTTATCTCCGTCACCATTTCACCGAAACCGCAGTGCTTCGTGTGTCTTCTGATATTCTGCAAGCCGCGGGCGACGGCGAGTGGTCGCTGCTCGTGCTGCTTGACCTATCAGCGGCATTTGACATCGTTGGCCATCACATATTACTGAAACGCCTCGAAACGTCATTTGGTTTGAAGAGTGTCGCTCTTGAATGGTTCGGATCCTATTTCTCAATACGCTTCGGCGCATCAACCTCATCGGCGACATCATTAACCTGTGGAGTACCTCAGGGGTCCGTGGAGGGCCCCCTTCTTTTTACATTATATACAGCCAAACTCGAGGAAATCATCAGGGCGCATAGTCTCCAATGCCACATGTACGCCGACGACACACAAGTCTACGGCCGCTGCCTACCGGAGCACGTCGACTCTCTTGCATGAAGGTCTCGAGATGCGTAGACGCCGTTGAATTCCAATAAAACGAAAGTGATCTGGTGCTCGTCTTTCCGATGTTCGCTAACTCTCCCTACTAAGCCGGTTCGAATCTGCTCCGACCTGATCCTACCAGTAAGACGTGTTTGTAATCTGGGGATTTGGTTGGATTCAGATTGTTCTATGGCCAGTCACATCAACAACACGACCCGTTCCTGCTATGTTTCTCTCAGAAAGATTTGCAGCATCTCTTCACATCTTTCAATTGACTCCCGAAGAATTTTCATAACGCCCTGGTTCTTCCAAAAATTGATTACGGACATTCAATTCTAGCCAGCCTTCCTTCTTGTCATTTGGGTCGGTTTCAAATTCTCTTCAACACAGCCGTCAAAATAATCTACAATGCTCGGAAATATGACCATGTTACCCCACTAACTAGACATTTCTGTTCATTAAATCCTTTCCCTAACGTCTACAGTGGTCTTGAAGTTTTTTTGAAGAACATACGCCACTTTAATAATACTCGGATTCATTATCATTATCATTATCATTTTCGGCGAAATTTTGTAACTAACACACATGGAGTTGACACAGTAAAACGGTTACTTGCACAAAAATGGACTGGCCTTTATCAATCTGCAATGGTTGTCAAAAACAACAGAGAGAAAATTTTGCAGACCCTCGAAATTATTGCCACCTTAGAAAAAGCTCCGGTTGATGTGTCAGTTGAAGCAGCGGGGCTGCTCAACAAAGTTTCAAAGTTGGAATTTGTTTTTTTTTTCAATTGCTTATGTTAAAATACTGAGCTTGCTGTCACCGGTCAATGCTTTGTTGGAAGGTCGCTCGTGCAATGTGTCTCTTGCTATCTAACTGATCTCCACAGCTAAAGAGAGCCTTCTTGCCTTGCGGTCTGCAGAGGTTTTTGATCAAATGGCAGATGCTGTTGGCTTTCCATCAAATGGTGATGACCATGTAGCGTCAGTAAAGCGCAAACGAGTTCAGAGCACCTGGCTGACCGGCTCTGTGGTCAGCTCCACTTTGGGTCATCACCATGTTATTGGTTCTAAAGTTACTTCACGCGAGCTCATGAGACGTGCTTTTTACAACATCATAGATTCTATCCATTTTGAAATAAACCACCGATATATGTAAGAATCGATAATGAGCGATATTAACTCGTTGTGTCTTTGGAAGAAATATTTATGATTATATATGGCGTCACCGAAGAACGCATAGAATTTTTAGCAGAACGTTCATAATACTTGTTTTTGTGTTTTTTTTGTTTAGCGTGAATATCTCAAAATTATTTTTTGGTTCTAACGAGTCTATGGCCCAAGTTTCAAATCGATTGGATGACGGGAAATGAGTTTGTGTTCAGATAGAAAGGTGAAATTAATATAAAGGATTGAAATAAACGTTTATTAAGTGGTCTCAAATTATTTATTTGAAGTTTTAAACAATATAAAAAACTGTACTTAAAGGATACTTTTTCAATATTAAGATCCAGTCATTAAAACTTATAAAATTGTGTTAAAAGTATTGTTGTTAAATGTAAAAATATAAAGGTCATGACATTTAGGGCGCAGCTACATGAAATATATACAACTAGGGTTGTTACAGTTACTGAATCTGAAAACTGAAACATTCAGTTAATTGAATGAATCTGTTTAGATTCAGTTACTTTAACTGAAACTGAATCTTTTTTAAAAACTGAAACTGAATCTATTGAGACAACTGAATATAACTGAATCTTTTAAAAATTATTTTTTAGCATTTTTCTATATTCTTTTTATGGTTGCGGTTAAAAGTTTTGATTCTATGGCACGGACGGTTGAAGTTACGAATTGTTTTTTATTTTTGTGTCGTGTTAGTGTTGGGTGCGTTGTTAAATACATCCAGCGCTGCATCCGAGATTTATGGTATGGATGCAAGGATTGATTGGATGTGCGTTGTATTTAACAACGGCTGATGAGTCAGGCGGGTGTAAACAAAATGGATCCAATAAATTTTTTTGCCGATCTTTCGAATTCCAATTTAATAATTGCTACTGAATGTATAAAACACTTTTTTTTATGACTCTGAGTCGGAAGATGACAAAGGTTAGCTAGGATATAGCTTAATTATTATTTGAGACGCTTTATTAGTTTATTGGTGCTGAATTCTAGTTAATACAGTTAATACAGCTCTGCAGTGTACAGAGATATACAGTACAGAATAATCTTGAGGTTTTAAAATGTTAGATTAATCTAGATTAATGTTAGATTGATGACTATGGACTTTAAAATCATCTTATACAAATATATTTGTAACACTAAGTTTTATTTTGCAGCTGTGATAGACCAATCTAGATTAATGTCTCCTTTAAAATTTGATTTGTATGTGTGTATGATCAATTACAAAAATTGGAATTCAGCCCTCTAAGAAATACTAGATTTAATTATCATTGTTATAAAAGCTTTTGTGTACTTTCAGTGCAATTATTTTGTAGGTGATAAAGTTACAGAGCAACAAAGCCACAGAAGATTTCTTCTTATGTGTGATTTAGATTTTAAATCCCATTTTCAAATAAAGGAGTCAACATTTGAGGTAATTTACAATAGTTGAAAATCCCTTATTTTTAAAACTTGTAGACTAATACTATTTTTTTCTTAAGGGAGGTTTAGAAGGTTGAAGTACCTAGATGTTGCCTGCCCAAGAACTGCTTCCACAATGGTCTTGACAGCTTGTTGCTTACACAACCTTTGCCTGGACTGATGATTTAGTTGATTTCAAGGAGAGCAACACCAATGATGATCACTCATTTACCCCTCTGGAAAAAGATTTGAAAGCTAACTCGCAAAAGGATTTAATAACACAACAACTTTTTAATTAAATTTGTTTATTTTGATTTAAATAAGTTTGTTCCATCAATTTTAAATTTCTTTGTTAACGTCTATAAGTCCAAAGAATTTTTCATCCTTCTCTTGTTTTTCCTGTTGAGTTCTTGAATTGTCTCAGGAACCAAGTCTAAGAAAACAGGAAAACTACCTTTAAATCTATAACAATTTTTAAAAAATTTATATCAATATCATACCAACTGCTAGGAGCCAAACAGTTTGTGATGGAGGGCCGACAATGCTGATCATGCTCCCACTTTTGTCTATCACAGCTGCAAAACAAAACTTAGTGCTACAAATAGTTAATAGTTAAAAGATGATTTTAAGGTCCATAGTCATCCAGCCTAAGCCATCTCTGTCTATTAAAGTTGCAAAACTTTCTACTTTATTATACAGAACATAATGATTAAGCCAATAGTCATTCAGGGTTCAATCCGATATAATCCCCTCACCAACTCATTGGACTGCCTTCTTGCATAACTTCAGATGAATAAACATTATCTGCTATTTAATTGATACATACATTAAATATAATTTGCTGCAACTCAAAAGATCAGTTTTGTCCAGTAGTAATGCAGACATATGTGACTCTCAATAAACTGTACAATTCATTTTGTAGGAGGATGCCTCCATGATTACAGGGGACCATTAAATAAAGTGTTCAAGTACAACATCATCACATACAAATTCTGTTTAGAGTTAGAGTCAGTCTAGACTCTAGACCTTACCATGATCATACGAATCTTGAAGCAAAAAATCATTTCAATTAAAATATGAGGATTCACAATTAAACAGGTTTAGTATTGATTCATGACATGATTAGCTTATAAACTATTAATAAAAATAAATCACAAGATTAAAAATAAAGGATGGGTGGTGGTTGAAATTTATTATACAGCCAATTATTTGAACGTATGAGTGGTAAGCACAGCTTATTTTGATAAGAGTAAAAAATTATCAAGGTTGGTTCAACCATTGTGAAGGAAGATACACATCTTATGTTAATTTTAGAAGCATCAATGTAAAATTGTAAAGGTGAACCTTTGAAATGAGCAATTTTTTGAGCCCATCAAAAGCCAAATAAAACTTGACTTTAAAGCTAAAACACTACACTTTATTGATTGCATTGTGAAAAAACTAAGCAACGAAATTTTAAACTATCTCAGACAAAGGCCTAACTGGGCCTAACAACCTAGGTAAACCATATCACGACGTTTTACTAAAATAAAATCAAAATACTAACTTTCAGCAATAACCTCTCCGCTTCCACAATATTAGAAAATCTAAGTTTTAAATTCAAATTAAAACCATCCTTTCGAACTAAGAAAGTCTCGTCTGCAGTGGTATGGAGGTGGCCATCTTACTTCTTATCAATCAATCCGCCCTCGAGCAGGATTCATCGAATGCATATCCGATGACTAAGGAATGTAATTAACATCGCGCGACACTTCAACCCCGGATATAATTAACAACGTTTTTTCGCTCATCGGATATATCCGATTAGCATATCCAATGAACTTAACAACGCACCCAATGGGATAAATTTAGTCTCACTTGAGGAAGCACGGGATAGAATACGCAGAGTATTTAGTGGAAAAAGAAGCAATGAATCAAAAATACATAGAAGTCTACTTAATGGCCTTTTTCGGATTTAAAAAACCAGGCATCGGTTAAAAACTGTTTTGTTGTTAAAGAACGCGACAATGGCAGAAAAAAGGCTCAAATGCGTATAACAAGGCTGTCCAAGCTATTACCTCGGCATTTGCTGCAAACAGTTTGCCGTGTGGCTACAATTCATATCAAGGAGAGAAAAACATGCCAGATACGTTTGATATTTCAGCTGCTGCTCGTGCAAAAATTGTGCAAAGAAAATTCTTAGAAACAACAAATGAAGGATTTGCTTCAATAGATATAGAAATAACATCTTATTGTAATCTGCTAATGGAACAGGAATCTACACAAGATCCCTTAGATTTTTGGACAAGAAATTCTAAAAAATGTCCAAAAGTATACAATATAGCTGTAGATGTACTTTCAGTCCCGGCAACATCTGCTTTTTGTGAACGCGTTTTCAGCAGAGCTGGCTTTGCTCTTAGCAGATGTCGGCCTAAATTTGGGCGATGACAAGCTGGAAACTGAAGTTTTTTTTTTTATAAATTCAACAAATTTAATAAGTTAAATAAATTTTTTAAACAATTGTTTCAAAGTGTGTTTTGTAAATTTTTTCGATAGTTTACCTAAATAAATTTGAAACTGAATCTTTATAGATTCAGTTAACTGTAACTGAAACTGAATCTTTATAGATTTAGTTAACTGTAACTGAAACTGAATCTTTGTAAAGTTTTAGTTACTTTAACCGAAACTGAATCTTTTTTCAAAACTGTAACAACCCTATATACTCATTTATCGACCGGTTAAGAAGGGAAGGCTGAGTGGACCTGAGCAAATGTGAGTTATTTAGTTTCTTGCTCAATAAAACTACTAGAACGACACGTCTCACAAAGCTAGTTGTTTGTGTTATAAGACTTTTAAGGATTTTTATTATATGTATTTATGTGCATAATAATTTTCTGTAAAGGAAGATCGACTTCAGTGGTAGAAAAAATTAGCTAACTTTCCTGATCTAGGTGATCATAACTTAACGCTATTTATCTGCCCATCACCGAAAATTTGCGGGTATAGCTTAATAAGCTACATTTGGTCGTGTTTGGGCCATTCAAAAAAAAAATAAAGTTAAGTTTTTCTCTATTCAGTTTTTATTTAAGTTTCTCTTATTTCAATTTCAATAAAATTTTGTTTATTTTAATTTTGTTTCAGTATTTTCAGCAATTTACGTTTAAGTTTCAATCTCCGTTAACGAAATTATTTTAAAAGCGTTAACGGATAATTCCGTTTCAGTTTCCGTTAACTTAAATAACACAAAGACTTTCCGCATTCTGACCTTTTTAGAGGCAAAATGGGATGTTAGTTGATGGTGTTTTTCAATATGAGGTGGAATGCTTAAGAGTGGTCCTCTTTGATATGATGCAAAATGTTTGTGGGTGGTCTTCTTTCATATGAGGTGGAGTGATTGTGGGTGGCTCTTTTTGCAAAAATATTTTTTTCATTGTTTTTTCAATTACTATAGAAACCGCCATTGTTTTAATAAAAATATTTTAGGAGAATGAGGTTTTTAAATGATACAACGTTTTTGAAACTGTATAGAAATTAAGAATAAAAGCGCTATTAGCATAATTTTAGAAACACAATAATAACTTTGTAGTATCTAGCTTATATTAAAAAATTGTAATGCTAAATTTAATTAAAAACATTTTTTAATTCAAGCTTATATTAAAACAGTTTAATAGTTTGGTTGATAGATAGACAGTTATTCTTATCGCTTTTGTTTGGTATAGTGGTGACAGCAAAACAAAAAGCTATTATATATTATTTCTTTGGACATAAAATGTCTCCGCTCTACGTATGAACGGTTTTGTTGAAAACAACAACTTGCCTACAAACGGTTGGTTGAATTTCGTGCACATTAATGTACAGTCAGATATTGCAAAGTAATAATAATATTGAATTATTTATAGAAAAAACTAGTAAGGTTTATAATTGTGGTAATTAATTAAGCTGCAAATTTATTCTGCAAGTTATAGTTTTGAAATCTATAACATGATAGCCCAAATTGCTGATTGACTGACTGACATTTTCGTCCTGTCGCCACTTGACCATCTAGCAGTCTTATAAAAATAATTTTAACATTACTTTATTTTTTTAATAGCCATTAGTGATTACGCAAAATTTGTTAAGAACTTTACTCTCTTTAGATGCAAACTGGTGATTGGTTGATCTAATGAAAGTTAAACACAATTGATACTGATGGCTTGCAAAAAACCTATAAATTATTTAGCTGAAAAAATTAAACAAATAATAAAAAACGTAATATTGAAAAAATTTCAGTTTTCACAGAACTGATCAAAAGTTAATTTGTTTTTTGACTCCGAAAAAGTTACAAACTGGCTTTTAATTTGAAGAAAAAACTTGAACTTCACAAAGTGAAAATCCATCTGTTAAAGGAGACTGCTGTACAATTAAATATCTGGCAGGCACAGATGATGATTCAGTGCACCTCACTTCAAACCACGCAATCCCAGGGGTGTCCGTGTACACTCCACACAAAGGATATTGCTCTCTCACGGGCCGATTTTCATTCCAAGAACTGTTGGTTAATCCGATTATTAGATTAGCGTCCCTTCCAGCTATAAGTTTTGTAAACAAATATTTATTTAGACAAACAAAGCAAACAAAACTAAAGGCAATGTATACAAGTTTGTATACCAAGATCCGGGCTACCCCTGGGCAATATTCGGACATAAACGATTGAATACATTTGAACCAAATCAACCATAAACCAGTTTGGTCCTCCAATCGGATCTCCGGTGTGAAAACACTGACCACCTTCAACACTCGTTCCATTTAAGTTGTCCACAGCTAGCCACGAGTCAAGAGACAAATGATAAGCTAGCATAGAGCTAAGGCAAGATCTTCTAAATAAAGCTAAGTTTTCTCCAGCTTAAATAGACATGAGATTAAAATATTGGAAAAAGCAGTTTGAATAATGGTTCAGTGAAGCTGAAATTTCAGACTAATTTTGCAATTTTTTAATTTTTTAATTCTAAGGTGAAAAATTCTAACCTTTTTTCTGAAGTGGCATTCTTTCAACCACCTAATAATTTAAAAATTTTAAAATCATCTAAGAATAAAAAAACCAACATTTGAAAAATAAGCAGCTAAAGAGCTTAGAACGTTTTTGTGACTTTTTCAATTTATAGTTTTTTTATGCAAGCACAGACATTTTAATTGTAATTTCAAAATCTTACGTCAAAATTTACACAGCCAATTTCTCCTTTGATTTTAAATGGAAAATTATTGTAAAATTGGCACAGCTGTAAGTTTTTCTTGTAGTTAAAATTGACACAAGATTTGTCGAGATAACAAAAATAAGAGCAATAAATTATCATAGGCAAATAACAATTATTGTTTGAATAACTATCTGAGTTATATTGATTTATATTTAATTCTTCATATGGTTCATCCATTGCACATCCAGGTTTTCCATTACAATCCAAAACGCTTGAAAATCTATTTATCAGTGAACCTGTGTTAAATCCTATAAAAATTTGCATTAACAATATATCGAAACGCATTTTAATTAAATTGTTTGAAAACAAAAATTATATTTCTAATAGCAACAGTGACTGTCACCAGTTTGCTCTTTGTTGCACGAATCTTTGAAAATATGATATTTTGTTGAGGACGTGTTCTTTATATAGATAAACGCGCTCCGGCTAAACGACGCTTTGTTTTTACCACGTCTTTCTCAACTTGATTTCTTGTCTGTCTTCATGTTTGTCCAAGAGTATATATATATATATATATATATATATATATATATATATATATATATATATATTCATTCAGGTAGTAAAAACAGAAAGATGCAAAATAAAAAACCGCTGGAATAAAAAACCAATGTTGCTAGAATTAAAAAAAAGGAAAAAAGGAGGATTGAAAAAAAGAAAAAACAAGAAAATGAGATGGTAAATAGAGGAGCGTGAACGATTGATATCACGTGAGATTCTATCAACTGTTTTAGAAATCTGTTTTAGTCGATGTAGAGAAACTATTAAGCAGTTCTGACGTAAGTACTCCAAAACTGTATTTAATTAAAAAGACAAAGCAATCTGGAAAGTCAAAGGTATTTATTTTATTTATTTATTACAACGTCGTCAAATAGCAGGTCCAACGGCCACTTACACCATTTGGATAGCAATATAAACAAAACAAAAATGTGATTGTACATTCGAACGAAAAGAAAACAAAAGCGGAAGAAAAAGAAACAAGAAAGGAGACGCAAAAGGACGGTTCAACCTCAGAGTTCAAGCTAAAAAACAAAGGCGATGAGCAATTGAGAATGCTATGTAAGGAGACGCAAAATGACGGTTCGACTTCAAATATTAAGCCACAAAACAAAGGCGAGGAGCAATTGAGAATGTAATGCAGGGTAGATTAATCAGGAGTAATTCCCCAAATGTTTTCCACTGTAATGCCTAGAAAAAAGAAGAAACTCTGTAGATATGAGAAGTTCAGTGTTGTGTTGTTGACCTCCATCTCCGACAGGACTGTCAGCCGTTGACGAGAAACCTGGCTAAATTGTGGGTCATGAGACAGGACTTGAAACAGGAAAATGTTGAAGAGTTTTTTTACATGATTACCCCCTTCTTAATTCTGTTTGTTCCGAGCAACATAGTCGCTTTTGAGAAATGCGACTCGGCCACGAACACCAAAATACCTTCATTTTCACTCGTGGTCTTGACCGCAATACGTAAACAGCATGGTCAAGTCTCTTGACCGTTTGACGCAGTTTCTTCCAGTCTTTCTTTGGCTCATTAACAGAGTCTTTCTTTGGCTCATCGTCGCCATATCTGCACGGTTCATAACAACCTTTTTTTCATGCCTCGTCCTGAACATCTTTGCACGGTTTATCGGAACTGTCTGCTTTTTCTTCTTCCTTCACATCTTTTAGATATTTCGCAAGAAACTCTTCAAAAGGTTTTTTGAAAACATGTTCCATAAATCCATTAAATTCTTTCATCAAACTGTTATTTGATTTTAAAATGACATTTAGTCTGTCTGTTCTAGAATCCTCTGTGGATTTATCTGATTTAGAACCTTCGGTACCGTTCTCTGTTCATCTTTTTCAGAGTTTTTGCTGGCTGCATTGCTATTGTTGTTTTTGAAGAAGTTCATCGCCGTCATGTTTGTTTTCTTCCAAGCTACAATCGAACGTTTTCTTTTCACATTCCAACTCGGTTTTTTCACCGGTGTCAACTTTCGTATCGTCCAGCGGACCTTTCTTCAAATCATCGCCATCGTCTCTCAAATCAGTGTCTTCTTTATTTTTGTCAAATTAGCTACGACTTATTTTTCGATTGGAGTTTCGTCCGTTTTTAAATCCTTAGTTGCTTCATCCGAGTCAGATTCGTCACTAAAATCTGACCCTGAATATTCGGTGCCGTTGTCTGTTATGGAGGCTTCCGTTTTTAAATCCTTAGTTGCTTCATCCGAGTCAGATTCGTCACTAAAATCTGACCCTGAATATTCGGTGCCGTCCTCTGTTATGGAGGGTTCCGTTTCAGAACCGTCGCTGTATGGGTAAAAGCCATCGCTGTTATTGCCATTATTATAATCATCATCGTCACTTTCATCATCATCGTTTTGCATTTCGTTTTCAACATTCTTTTCATCTTCTTTAGTTTTGTGGTCGACTTCCAAACCGACTGTATCATTGTCACCATCTTTGCATGGTTCATCTTGAGCATCTTTGCAAGGTTCATTATCATGACCGTCGTTGACAGGCACATCATCATGACCGTCTTTGACAGGCTCATCATCATGACCAACCTTGCATGGTTCATCTTGAACATCTTTACATGGTTCATTTTGAACATCTTTGCATGGCTCATCATCATGACCGTCTTTTTTGTTTCCGCAATTGTTGGTGTCACCATTGAGGTGTTCAAGAAATTTCTTCATTTCCTGCTGTGCTGCTCTGTTTTCTTCGCCATCTTGTTCAGAGGCTTCATCAATTCATTTTCTGGTTCGAACTCATACTCTTCTGGGTCAAACCCATTGTCTTCCAATGACGTCTGGAGGCGGTCCACGAGCTCAGACATTTTTCTTTTATCACTTTTTAACCTTTTATCTTTTCTAAGTTCCCGCCTCAACTCGAGTATCGAGAGTTCATCCAATACTTTCAAAACCATTCTTCTAATCTCACTTCAAGACACGAATGTTACGATATCACCAAACGTATACCGGGCTCAATAGAATGGTTTTCTAGTTTATTGGATGATAATAAATGAAGCTTAATAAATCCTATTTATACCTTCTAATATAATAATAATAATGTCTATAATAATTGTTCTAAATCCTTTAACGTTTATCAATGGGAAACTAATCGTAAAATCAGCGATTTTACATGAATTTATTTGGAGATTTTTGAAAACACCTCAGCTAATCTTGGCGCTATATAAATACACTTATTATTATTATTATTATTATTATTATTATTATTATTATTATTATTATTATTATTATTATTATTATTATTATTATTATTATTATTATTATTATTATTATTATTATTATTATTATTATTATTATTATTATTATTATTATTATTATTATTATTATTATTATTATTATTATTATTATTATTATTATTATTATTATTATTATTATTATTATTATTATTATTATCACTGTTAAATAAAGTAATATTTTAATCAAATTTATGAAAAGTTTTTTTAAAACCAACGTTTTTAAACTAATGTACTAAAAGGTTACAAATAATATTTAAGTATACATATTGAAATATTTCGAACTAAACTTTTGGTTTGTAAAATAAGGGTTGAGCGTTATCCATCTATATACACTAAAATATGTACATTCAAATATTATTTTTAACCTCTTAGTCCAATAGTTTACAAGCGTTGATTTAAACAAAATCAATATTTTATTTTTTACTTTTAAGTGTTTAAAATTTTTTTGTATACACTAACATTTAGGAAATTTTTTTTTATCTAAAACGGATTAACAAACAAACAAACAAAACAACATTTCAAGTTAATATAAGCGTTGTAAAATAGGTTTCACTTGAACAAAGTTCAATCCAAAGCATTTAACATTTCTTTGATATTGCTAAGCAGGTAGATTATTCACATTGTCTAATTATTACATTTAATAATGATAGAAAAAGAAAACGTTTTTTATTTATTTTCAGACAGTTCGATAAAAACCCAAAAACTTTCTATATTTGACATACTGCTGACAAAAAGCGCCAAACGCTTTTATCTTCCAAATGAAGCAAGTAATTTGTTCGAAACATTTGATTAATTACACTTAATTTCAAATTTCTTGTACATTTATATATAAGCATTGTTTTAAAAGAAATGTTTCGTTTAGATCATGTAATAAATTAAACTATACACCACTTTTATCATATTTATTTATTTGAGTGTATTGTATTTACTACTAGCGGGGTACCCGGTGTGACCAGGGTTTTTAGAGGTTTTTCTAATGTTTTTCTCTTTCGCTCCCGTTTCTTTCCCAGCTTGCTCTCCCGCTCCCGGTTGCTCTTCCGTCTCGCTTGTTCTCCCGTTCCCGGTCGTTTTCTCGCTTCCGGTTGCTTTTCCAATCCCGGTCGCTTTCCCAATCTTGGTCGCTTTCCCCCACTCGCTTTCTTGTCCCCGAACGCGTTCCCGCTCCCAGACGCTTTCCCGTTCCCGGTTGTTTTCCGTTACCGCTTGTTTTGACAGTCATTTGTATATATATATATATATATATATATATATATATATATATATATATATATATATATATATATATACAGATAGCTTAATACATTCGTAGTTTCACATTCTGCATGTGCAAACGTTCCACACCTAGCCACCGTTTGAAGCTTTTCCTACTTATTTGTTTTTCTATGTTTAAATCTTTTTTTATTTTTTACTTTTTTACCATGTTTTTCTCAACTTGCTTTCTTGTCTATTTGTTTGTTTGTCCAAGAATATACACACAGACATACACACAAACATATATATATATATATATATATATATACATATATATATATATATATATATATATATATATATATATATATATATATATATATATATATATATATATATATATATATATATATATATATATATATATATATAAATCTCGTGTCATAGTGTTTGAAATTGAACTCCTCCGAAACGGATGAATCGATTTCTATGAATTTGTTTGTGTACATTTGGTATGTCTGAGGATAGGTCTCAAGCTATTTAAAATGTCTGCTATTTGGCAAACAGGATAGAACGCTTTTTTGAATATAAATACAGTAGGCGCCCCACGTTTTAAGTTTAAAAATATTAAAACGTGGGGTGCCTTTTACTCTAACTAATCATCTGCTATTTTGCTTAAAAGTCGTCCCACGTTTTAAGTTTAAAAAAAATATTGTTTGTTTGCTATACGAATGTCCACAATTAATGCATGCTTCCATCAAAACATTTCTCACACAGCCCAGAAAAAATTATTTTCTGCTTTTTAATTCACAAAAATGTGGTGTTTAAAAAAACATTTTTAAATATTTTATTTTTAATCTGAAAACGGATAAATATATTGTCATTTGATATACACTTGCATGCGGTCATCAGCTTTTTATAGCCATTAGAAGTGCCTTAAGAAAAAAACAACAACAATCAGTGAAAGTTAAAATAAACGTTGTAAAAAAGCTGAAAATTTGCAAAGTAATGACATTAATGGTTTATTACTTTTTTTTTATAGAAAATTAGCTAGGACGAATTAACTCTTGGACTAATGGCTTTTATCATAAACTTATTTTTGATAAACAATTTCTGATGAATTAACATAGAACATGATCTATTTAATGTCAACATATTTTGAATAAGCACAAAAAGAAGAAAAACTTAATAAGTTCAATTTGTTTTGAGTTTGATGTTTTTGAAGTTAATTAATTGCAAGTTTATTTTCACTGTTTATCAGTTACCATTGGAACCGCTATTGTTTTGTTTTTATTAGTTTCGGAGAATGAGGTTTTTAAATGGACCACGTTTTTGAGACTGTATAGAAATCAAGAATAAAAGCGCTATTAGCAAAAGTTTAGAAACACATTATTGAAGTGCTAACCTTTGTAATGTCAAACTAGATGATACATACTTAATTTTACTGTTTCTGTTTGATGTGGTGACAGCAAAATAAAGCCTATTGTTACATATTATGTTAATCTCCTGTAAAACACAAGTTCAGTTCTACGAATAAACGTTTTTTGCAATTTTTTTTATTTTTGTACAAGCTTAGAAAAAATTAGATTAATTTTAAAAAATATTGAAATATATATAGAAATATTTACCAGATATTTCTATAAATTTTTATATTTTTTATAATATACCAGAGCTTATAAATATAGTGATTAATTAAACTTCAAATTATTTCCAGAAGTCACAACTATGAAATCTGTAATATGATAGCCAATATTGCTGATTGACTAACACTCCAGCAGCAACGAATGATTGCGATGACACGGCAGTGGAGATCGCACATTATCTGTCCTCGCGCTTTGATGTTGATTGTGTGCTGCAGTTCTGGAAAAGCAATTCTGCTTTTTTTCCCAAAATGAGCCGCCTCGCAGAGATCATTATGGCATGTTCATCTACATCCGTGCCAGTAGAATCGATGTTTTCAATTACTGGTTTGATTGCGAATTCACGCAGATCTCGGCTGAGTGCTGTGAAGTTAAACAAAATTTGTTATGTCCACGACAATTATAAATTTGCAACAGGACAGTAAGCAGTAATTTCCATCAACGACTGATGCTGACTGTGTTTTTAGTATGTTTGTGTGTACACGTTTTAGCTCATTTTCTTAGTCAATATCATGGATGTATGGTCTGGTCATGGACTTTGTCGTTTAAAGCTACTCTAGTCTCTAGACTCTACAGAGAAAATGTATTATTTGTAGTCGTAGTCATAGTCATTTAGTTTGGTTCTCAATTGGATTATTTGTTTACTTGAACGAGTGAAATGAATGATGAATTGTTCTCGAATTTGAATGGATTGCAAAGCTTGAAGCCTTGAACTTTTGTTATTATTTCATTAAATTAGTTTTCATTTGTGATTTTATGACATTTTTAATTCCAGTATGTTGTATTACAAATTTATATTGACTTAGTCATATTAATACTGCTAACAACCCAAAAACATTATACAACTACTTGTTTAATTTATTGTTCGCGGTTTTTCGGCTCAGCCGAATTTCAGCCGCATTTTTGTTCTGTTCAGATGAATTTTTTGCTTTACGCGCTTTTTCAGCTCAGCCGAATATCAGCCATATTTTTTGTTCAGCCAGCCATAATTTAAAAAAAGTTCGGCTTGGGAGTCTAATCAGTGTACACTCCACACAAAGGATATTGCTCTCTCACTGGCCGATGTTCATTTCAAAAAATGTTTGTTAGTCCGATTGTTAGATTAGCATTCCTATAAGCTGTACAATTTTTTAAAGCATTTATTTAGACAAACAAAACAAATAAAATTAAAAGCAATGTAAATAAGTTTATGTACCAAGATCCGAGTCACCCATTGGCAATATTCTGCTAACCACGAGTCAAGAAAGAAATTATAAGCCAGCATAGAGCTAATGCAAGATCTTATAAATAAAGCTAAGTTTTCTCCAGCTTGAATAATTATGAAATTTATTATTAGTTACAGCTATTTAAACAATTATTATTAGTTACAGCTATTTAAACAATTATTATTAGTTACAGCTATTTAAACAATTATTATTAGTTACAGCTATTTACTCAAAAATTACAAGCTTTTCAGCGATATTTAATACCAAGGTGTAAAATTCTAACCTTTTCTCTAAAGCGGCATTCTTTCAACTACCTAATTAGTTAATTAAAATTTGTTTCAATTAAAAAACCAACCGATGAAAAATAAAACAAAAAAAGTGTTGAATTGATTTTTATTTCATTATTGATCTTATAATACAATCAGAGAATTTTTAATTCCAAATCAAAATTTACACAGCTAATTTCTTGTTTGATTTTAAAAGGAAAATTCAAAAGACACACGTCACCAATCCTCTGTCAATAACCTCATCCGTCTTCACTGGTTATCTATCGCCTATCACTCACCGCATTTCGTTCAAGATCGCTCTCCTCACTTACAAAACACTCACTTCTTCATCACCCCCATATCTTCTCACCGGTTCCACGACAAAACGTTCACAGATAAAATGTTCGACAAAATGTTCCCGACAAAACGTTCACAGACAAAATGTTCAACGAAAAAATGTTCAACAAAAAAATGTTCACAACATAACGTTCACGACACAACGTTCACGACAAAATGTTCACACTGAAAAATACACATTTTGTTTTATTATGTCAAGATCGCTTGCAGACTAATTATTAAGTCATTTTTTGTGGTGTTTCTATTCACCATTTGATTTACCTAAGCAGAGTATGTGTGTATGACAGCATGAAACTAATACATATTGGCAACAATCAATAAGTTAACCGTAAAACCAAACATGCAAAAAGCAAAAAATATCGATCAAGACTTATTTCTGTCGTTCACTTAATTAAAATTGAAACATCAAATGATCTTCAATTTGCTGCTTATTGAGTCTTTACCCATGTCATCGCTAAGTTAATTAGGTAATTAAAGCCGGCTATATTGCTCTTGGAAGCCGATAACTTCTTAATCACTAGGCTACAACGATCAAGGCTTATTTCTGTCGTTCACTTAATTAAAATTGAAACATCAAATAAATCTCAATTAATAACTAATTGCATTTCTTTTTCTTTTCGATCGGAGTATATAAAGATTTCATATTTTGATCCTTTTTATCATCGTTCCATTTATTGACTAATTATTGCGGGTTGGTTAATTTTCTCTTAGATACCCTTAACTTTTTAATCTTTAGAATACAGCCATCAAACCTTCTTTACGTCGTTTGCTTATTTGAAATTGAAGATTCAAGCAATCTCAAATTCGTAACCAAATGTATTTTCCTATTACAGCTATCTCATCTCATCTGTCATTTTCTTTTCTTCTTACTGAAACAGTTTACAGTACTCCGATCTATATACTCATCTGGTTGCCATTTGAGTTAGGGGTATCCAAGAGGAAATTATCATTGCATTTACTATTGGTAACGTTTTATTTGTGCTCATTTCGTGAAACACAAAATATTTGATCATTTAAAAACTAAACTAAAATTAAAGTTGCAATCGTGAACATTTTGTCGTGAGCGTGGTGTCGTGAACGTTTTGTCGTGAACGTTTTGTCGTTGTTCATTTTGTCGTGAACATTTTGTCGCGAACGTTGTGTCGTGAACGTTTTGTCGCAACATTTTGTCGTTGAACATTTTGTCTGTGAACGTTTTGTCGTGACACCCTTCGCACCCTACTAGAAATCAGGAAAACTGGCAGATGTCTCCGCTCTTCTGCAGCTCCTCTCCTCCAGCAACATCACACCTCTAACAAAATTTCAATGCGTACCTTCCGTCATGCAGCGCCGTGTGTGTGGAATTCACTACCTCCTGATTGAGCTGCTGAGTCGACGGAACTTTTCAAGAAGAAATTAAAAACTTATTATTTTAAAATATTTTCGGGGACTTTTGAAAGCGCCTCAGCTAATCTTGGCGTTATATAAATACACTTATTATTATTAAGCTGATTAACAATGCATTCTATCAAATTTTCGGATCGATTGGACAAAATTTAATTAAATAATTATTCGTGATATTTTCGTCAAACTATTTATTGTCTAGCCTAATATATTTGTTGTTTATGTAGTAAAAAATATAAAAGTGTGTTTTTAAAAAGTTTGTTTTGGCTTCGCTTGTTTTTTATATTTCTATAATTGAAAAAGTTAGTATGCGGACTTTTCATCAAAGGACGATTCATCAAGGGACTGTTCATCAAAAGACTATTCATTAAGAGGACGGTTCATCATAAGAACTGTTCATCTAAAGTCTATTCATCAAGAGGACTATTCATCAAATGTTGAACCAACTCCTCAACAACCTTTATCAATACATATCCAAGATATTTTCAGCGTAAAATAATTTGATGTTGTTTTAAAAAACAGTTCTTCATCTTTGATAAAATAAATTTTAAACATATCAGTAATTTAAAAAAATAGTGATGGCAACCAGGGTTGTTAAAAGCGGTACTATTGGCTGACAAGATTGTTGATGGCAGCGCCGCTATATTTTTTTAGCTGTTCTCGGCGCTATTCGCTACCGCTACTTTTTTTCAGAAACAAAATAGGTTTTTATATCAATTAAATGATTTTCAATGTATTTAGTTTTTATTTGAAGTATGCATGAAATCTGAGTCTGGTTGATTTATGGACGAGCGTAAACGTCTCTTTGAAATGCCTCTCTTGATCCTTCTTCTCTATCTAGCTATAGGCCTGTCTCTAACCTATTCTTTATCTCTAAGATTATGGAAAGAGTTGTGTATGAGCAAATAAGTGCTTATCTAACTGCTTTCTCACTTCTTCTCTCTTCTCAATCTGGCTTCAGACCTGGCCACTCTACTGAAACTGCTCTACTTAAGCTTCATAATGACCTCATTGTTTTTTCTGACTCTGGCCTCTCTACCCTTCTTCTTTGTCTTGATTTTTCATCTGCATTTGATACAGTTGATCACTCACTGTTGTTGGATGTACTTGATAAATCTTTTAATATAACTAGCGATGCTCTCCGGTGGATTAAATCTTATTTATCTGGTAGATATTCCTATGTTTCTATTGAATCTTATAAATCTACTTCTGTATCTTTGAGCTATGGTGTCCCTCAAGGGTCTATTCTTGGTCCTTTACTGTTTATTCTCTATACTTCTGAACTTCCTCATATTATATCTTCTCACTCTCTCAATAGTCAAATGTATGCTGATGACTCTTACGTCTATTTTACTTTCTCTAACTCTTTTCTTGAGTCTGTTCTTAATCAAATAGCTGTCTGCCTTCAATCTATTATATCCTGGAGTTCTTCTATGTGTCTTAAACTCAATCCTGACAAGTTTGAACTAATCTATTTCAATAAGTCCTCTAAATCCCTAAATCCTCTTCCTTTGGATTTGTCACCACCATCTTCTCTTTCCATTTCTCCTTCTCTTTTGATTCGTAGCTTAGGTTTTCTCTTTGACTCGAACTTGTCGCTAACCCCCCAAATTACTTCTGTTACTAAATCTTGCTACTTTCATCTTCGCCGTATTAAGCAGCTTCGTCCACTTCTGGATGACCCTTCGCTGCAACTTCTAGTCTCTTCTCTTGTCCTGTCTCGAATTGACTACTGCAATTCTCTATACTATGGTCTTCCTGAAACTACCCTCTATCCTCTCTCTAAAGCCTTCAAACTCGGCTGCGCGCTTAGTTTCTCGCACCTCCTACTCCTCTCACATCTCTCCATCTCTTGTTCTTCTCCATTGGCTTCCTCTCAGATATAGGGTGATTTTTAAAATCTGCTTAATAATGTATAAAATAAAAAATTGTCTTTCTCCTCTCTACTTAACTAATTTAATACATATCCCTCCTAAGTCTGGCCTTCGTTCTTCTTCTCGTAATCACTCTCGCATCTTCACTATTAAGCATTCTTTTGCTAAACGCTCTTTCTCCTAATCTGGTCCCTATCTCTGGAACTCTCTTCCTTCTTCTCTTACTAACTCTACTTCTCTCACAGTTTTCCGTCGTGGACTTAAAACATATCTGTTTAATAAGTTCACGACCGAGCGCTATTGAACACTGCGGAAATAGCGCTATAGAAATATTTTTGATTGATTGATTGAATGTGGAATCTTTCTTGACCTTGCTAAAGCGAGCGTGTGCGTCTCTTTGAAATTTGGCAGAAGTGGTATACAGGGTGTTAGTGATGTTTTGAGGTGTATGGTATATGGCTGTTTGAGTGTGTATAAGCCTACAGTTTGTACAAACAGTTGAAGGCAGTTTTTTTAAAACTTTTTATTCAATTGTCTTTTGCTCGTTTGATCTTAAGATCTTGACGTTATTTCTTGTCCAGTTGTTTTATTTACAGTATGTGACGAATAAAATTGTTGTATATTACAACCATGTTTTCTACAAACTTGTTGATTGCTCGAGGCATAAGTGTCTTTGAGCGTGACCCCTTGGGGTTAAACGAACGATGCCAGATTTGACATAGCGGACATGCGTGATGCTTTGATGTGTGTGGCCTTTGGTGAATATGTACATATACGGTATACGGAAACAGTCAAATTTAGTTTTGCTGGTGCTGTGACCGGGAGCGAGAAAGCGATCGGGAGCGGTAAGGCAACCGGGAGCGGGAGACAAGCGGGAAAAAAAACGACCGGGAGCGTGAGAGCAAGCGGGGAAGGAAACGGGAGCGAGAGAGAAAAACGATCGAAAAACTTCTAAAAACCCTTGTAACGCCGGTTACCCCGCTAGTTCTTTTGTAAAGTACAAAGTATTTGGATGCAAGCACAGTACCACTGTAAATTTGTTATAAACTACTCCACATTTTGGTAACATATTTTGGTTGAAAATAACATCTTAAACAATTTTATTAACTTTTTTGATGAATAGTCCGCTGGATGAATAGACGTTAGATGAACAGTCCTTATGATGAACCTTCCTCTTGATGAATAGTCCGTTGATGAATAGTCCTTTGATGAATAGTCCCTTGATGAATAGTCCTTGATGAACAGTCTTTTGATGAATCGTCATTTGATGAGCAGTCCTAGAATCAAAAAGTTGATAGAAAATTAACGTCCGACATTTTGTATTTCAAACCAATGCTATTTTAGTTTAGTTCAGTTAATAATTTTAGTTCCTATTTTTATTCTCTTTCCAAATTTTATTTTTTTTCTATTTTGTTATTCCTAATCCTATAGTTTTAGTTTCTATTGTAATATTTAATTCTATAAAACTATTTTTTTGTTATTATATTGCAGTTTTTAAAATAATTTTAATTTCTATTTTTATTTTGTTCAGTTAAATTAATTTTTGTTCTTTTGTTCTTTTGTTTGATTTTATTTTAGTTCAGGCTTTACCAACAATATTTGAATTAAAACAATAGTTATTAATTCACATGCAAATTTTTAAACTAATAAATGCATAAATATGAGCACCAGCTAACATAATTTAGCATAAACTTAATTTATCAGTAAAATTATTGAATGAAGAATATGTTTATTTATTTTTAGGAAAACTCTCATCTCAAAAGATTTCTTCATTTGATTCTGTCGACATGATACCACACACAGAGAAAATCCGCTCAACGTACGCCTGAGAGGCTGATACTGTAACCAAATTTTATGCAAGCATACGCAGTTTACTGTAGCACCTCATAAACAATAATGTCAGCATTCATAATGTACCAATTTAGTTGTCCCAGAATATTATCAATATTGTTGGATGCAGTAGAAATATCAGATGTTCTAAACTTATCATTAAGAAACCGGAAACGCTTGAAAGCTGAGCGATCATCATTTGAGCATCATCATTTTCAACAATTTCTGTGTTAATGAGAAAAAAACAGAAACTTCTTCGAGTCATTCAGCAATGATCTAAATATATCTAACTTCCCGTCATACAATAAAACTAAAATTTAAAATATAAAGTTGCTCGTCATGACAATGCATTTTATTAAAGTTTATAAAATATTTATAAAACATTTTGTGTAATTAAAAATAATTAATAATTTTGTTTTAAAACAAAAACAAATAAAATACAATTTTATAGATGTTTACATATATAAATTGAATTGATAAGAACAGTTTTGGCAATAAATGAAAAACCGGCAAATCCTGAAATATGAAGAATTTGTGAAAAAACCTAATTATGCAAACATCATGGAAATTGGTGATAAAACAATGAAAATTCTTATTTGCTCCGCCGTAACTTTGCCTAATAACCCAATCTTATTTTTTTTCAATTGGTGCATTATTGCACCTGATAAAATCAATTTCAACTGATAACTTTTGTCCTTGTAGATAATGAGATGCAATTTTTAAGTTGGTAAATTTTTGTTAATTTAACATTAAAACCCAACAGAAGTCAATTCTGAATTGCTTATTATTTAATAACTGTATTTTATTATCAGCCAAGCTATACATTTTATCCAAGAAAATATCTCAACAAAAGATAATCGCTATTCAATTCCGATTCCCAAAAGAGCTTCCAAGTATGTCATAATTATGATCACCTACTGGAGAAGCAAAACAATTTTTTTTAGAACTTGTTGTATTAAGTTTTTTTTAATGCAAGTCTATCTATATATATAAATGAACATGTCCTGACTGACTGACTGACTGATAATCAACGCCGAGCTCAAACGCCTCATCCTAGGAACGTGAAATTTGGAACTTATATTACTTTTATTGCGTAAGCATCCACTAAGAAAAGATTTTTGAAAATTTTGCTCCTGAGGGAAAGAAACTGGAAAACAAACTTTTTCTAAAACAATTAATATCTCGAAAACCAAAAATGGATTTTTCTTAAAAAATAAAAAGATACGTGTTTTACCATTTTTTTGAAAATTCGGTTTCCCGGACCTCAAATGTGGGCTGGAAAATTAGGCTATTTGATTTTTAAAGTAGCTGCTACTCAAAAACTCTGAATGCTACAGGAGTAAAAATTAGTATTTAGTTTCTACTCCAAATATAATGAAATACGTGTTTTAGCATTTTTTGAAAATTTGGTTTCCAGGACTTCAAATGTGGGGTGGAAAATAGGGTTATTTGTTATTTAAAGTAACTGCTACTCAAAAACTGTAAATACCACAGATGTAAAAATTAGTATTTAGTTTCTATTCTAAAAATAAAGATATACGTGTTTTACCATTTTTTTTAAATTTGGTTTCCAGGACCTCAAATGTGGGGTGGAAAATAAGGTTATTTGGTTTTAATGTAACTGCCACTCGAAAACTGTAGATGCTACAGGAGTAAAAATTAGTATTTGGTTTCTACTCCAGAAATAATGATATACGTGTTTTACCATTTTTTGAAAATTTGGTTTCCAGGATTTCAAATATGGGGTGGAAAATAGGGTTACTTGGTTTTTAAAGTAACTGCTACTCAAAAACTGTAAATGCTACAAAAGTAAAATTAGTATTTAGCTTCTACTCTAAAAATAATGATATACGTGTTTCACCATTTTTTGAAAATTTGGTTTCCAGGACCTCAAATGTGAAGTGGAAAAAAGGTTATTTGATTTTCAAATAACTGCTACTCAAAAACTGTAAGTGCTACAGATGTGAAAATTAGTATTTTGAGGTTTTGTGTCGGTTAAAAGTAAATGAGTTCAGTATATCACCGGACGGACGGGCCAAGCCGTTATTTTAGGGTCTTCATACGGCCCTGACCAAACCTTAAATCAAGGTGGGACGGGCCGAGATTTTTAACCAAGTATATAGATATTTTAGTGATTTATGGTGTTCAGACGGGCAGGGCTAAACCTGAAGTCAAGGTGGGACGGGCCGAAGTTTTTCATCAGGTATATAGAACTTCTAGGCCTGTAAAAACGGGCGGGCCCATATTAGATGAAGATGGTTCATCTTACGTATTTTCGTGATATTTGTTTATTTTATTATTATGTGTGCATTTTATATTAATTAGATTTGTTTAAACAATAGTCATTTGTATGTATATGTATATGTGTATATTTGTGCTCTTGTGACATTGTGTGTGTGTATAATCATTGATATATATGTATATAAATTTATGGGTATATGTATGTATATATATATGTATATATATATATGTATATATATATGTATATATATGTATATATTTATATGTATATATATATAATTGTTATTTGTCTGAATATATATATATATATATATATATCTCTATTTTTGGTCCCGCAGGTGCAAAACTTAAATCTCCCATCTACACCATTGACTCTTACCAACTAAAGAACGTTGATCATATCAGAGACCTAGGAGTGATTGTGGATGCTAGCCTGAGTTTCAAATATCACGTGGCAAATATCGTTCATGTTGCGTCTGTGAGATCGCGTCTCATCATTAAATCATTTACATCTAAAGATCCAGATTTGCTTAAGCAAGCTTTTTGCACATATGTTCGACCTCTTCTGGAGTATTGCTCGCAGGTGTTGAATCCTCATCACCGATATCTTATTGACGATATCGAAAGAATTCAAAAAACATTTACCAAGGCGATCCCGGCTCTCAAGAACCTTCCGTATGCGGTGAGACTCAAAACTCTCAATCTCCCATCACTTGAACACCGAAGACTCATCAGTGATCTTTGTTTGTGCTACAGCTTTTTGAACGGTTTTATTGATTCCGACTTAAAACATAGTTTTCAGTTTTCCATGTATCATTCCACTAGGGGTCACCAGTTCAAGCTAAAATCTGTCTTTAATAGAGTTGATGTTACCAAATTTTTCTATACTAATCGTATTATTAATATATGGAACCAATTGCCTAGCGATATTGTCAGTTCAACCACTTTCAGTAGGTTTAAATGTCTCGTAGCGGAAGCCAACCTATCAAACTTTCTCACATATAAATAGATATCTGATTGCTCCATTATTACTCCTTCTGTGACATCCTCATTTAAAAACTAGTATCTATCTGGTACCTAGATCTAAATACAAATATTTATCTGATTACCTTGTTGTTACTAATCCATCTATTATGTATTAGTTAATATTCATATATAGTCATATAGTTTATATTTTGAACACAGTTTTTCTGTTCTTCTTTTGCCTGGCTCGTCGCCTCACATCAGACGGTTTATTTTGTTTTGTTTTTCTTTAGTTTTTATTGTGTTCTGTCCGAACAGTATTAGTGGCCCTTTGGGTCCCTCTGTTCGTGTACCAATAAATAAATAAATATATATATATATATATATATATATATATATATATATATATATATATATATATATATATATATATATATATATATATATATATATGTATGAATGTATGGGTATATGTATGTGTATATATATATGTATATATATATGTATATGTATATATATATATGTATATGTATATAATTGTTATTTGTCTTTTTCCTATTAGGTGTCTTCATTAAAAGAAGTAATATGTTTTTGAAAAGGAGAAATTTTAATTATCAAAAGATTTGTTAGAACCGTGCGAAATTCTACAAAGTGAGATAATTCAGTTTTGAGTCAAGTAAAAGATTATATTCAACGAAGAATATTAAAGTTAAAATAAATTCGAGAAATATTGTGTTATAAATAACTTTGACTTTAACGTTACGAATCGCTGGAAAGCATATTCCTCTACGTTTACATTGGTGACCTCGACGTATTTACGCATTTTCATTCGTAAATATATTTTCTGAAGTTATTTGATCACAAGTGACCAAATTTTTTTCTTTTGTGAAAGATGTCTGACGAGAAATTCATTGCGATGGGACAGGCTCTGGGCTATTCCGGAGTGGATTTAAGGAATTACGTCAAAGAGTTAAAAGATGAAGAAAGAGTTTAAAGAATGGAGGAACGGGAAGAAATAAAGGTCCAGCAGGAGTGGGAAGAGAAAAAGGCTCAGCAGGAGCGGGAAAAAAATAGCTGAACGTGAAGAGCGAGAGAGACAGAGACAGCACGAGTTAGAACTTAAAAAGTTAGAAATTGAATCTCAAAAACCAAAAGAGAGCAAAGAGTCAATGGATGGAACAAAGATTCCATATCCAAAGTTCTCGGAAGGTGACGACGTGGACGCTTTTCTTCTCCGTTTTGAGGCATTGGCCACGGCAAATGATCACCCAAAAAAGGGTTGGGGAATGCTTCTGGGTTCTCTGCTGAGTGCGAAGACATTGGAAGTGTTTGGCCAACTCAGCGATAGTCAGATGCAGGATTACGGGTCGGTAAAAGAGGCACTCCTTTGTCGTTTTGGGAAGTCGGCAGAAGACTACAGCATAAAGTTTCGAGATTCAAAGCTTGAACCAGAAGAGACTTTTGAACAGTACTTAGTGCGACTAGATAGTTACCTCAGGCGCTGGGTGGATCTCGCGGGTACAAGAAACTTATTGTTTTCGTTTTTAAAAAAGCAGTTCTTTGGAAAGTGTCCGTCGGGAATGGCTAAATATTTGTTAAGTCGCTGGGTCAACAAGTACAATCAAGCTCACCCAGAGAAAAGATTAGCAAAAGTCGAAAACATAAGCAGGATTAGCGGAAATCGTGGTCAATCAGACATTGATTCGGGAATGGGTGGACCACGCTGTTACAATTGCAATAAGCTGGGCCATATGGCAAAGGACTGTCATCAAGTTGGACATTTGCCGAGGGACTGCAGTCAAGGCACTCAAGCAACTCCAGTCATGTGCAAAGCGCGTAGAGAGGCTACCTTGACACAACCTTGCAAAGATTCTGGAGTAGTGAATGCATGCGCGGCCATGGTGATGGAAGGTGAAATGTATGAGGTCCAATTAAAATGTGGCTGCGTTTCACCGGTAATTGCGGATGGTTGTTTTCACTCAGGAGAAAAGTTTAAATTAACCAGAGGGTTTGTGAACAAAAAACCGGTAAGAGTTTTGAGGGACACTGGTTGTACTGCCATAATGGTAAATGAATCATTAGTGCACCCGCGTCAGATGACCGGAAGAACAAGACCCTGTGTTTTGATCGACGGCACAGTTTGGGTAACTCCAACAGCAGTGGTAAAAATCAAATCAGACTGGTTCGGAGGAACCAGAGAGGTGGTGTGCATGAAAAACCTACTTTGCGATCTCGTGCTGGGAAATGTTGAAGGAGTTAGAGTTTTGGTTGCAATGGCTGCAGGAAAACGCTTTGGTCGGAAACCACAGAAACCCGCTCTTAACTACGACAGCACAATGAGAAATGATTGGGTAAATTATAGAAAAACTTCGGCTAACTCGGATCTGTATCAAAGCAAGGAAAGAAACACGTCTGCCACTTCAAAGTTGGGAAATAAATTTGAGGCAAAAATTCAAGCTTTGAATCCGCCAAAAGAAAGACCAAGGCTCAATTTTCTGCATAAAAGCCAACATGGAGGGGTGGGGAAAGATGAAAAGTTGAATTCGGCTGTCTTCGGAGACGCCCGCCCAGTTGACACAACACGCAGAGATAGAGATTGAGAATAAGTTAAAAGTAAACTACATCAAAAGCAAGGAAAACATCGCTTCTGATTTTCTTAGTCGTCAAGGGAGTGACTATGAAATCAGAAACGCTGACGCGTTCCTTTTTTCGAAGAGGGGGGATATGTAAGATGAAGATGGTTCATCTTACGTATTTTCGTGATATTTGTTTATTTTATTATTATATGTGCATTTTATATTAATTAGATTTGTTTAAACAATAGTCATTTGTATGTATATGTATATGTGTATAATTGTGCTCTTGTGACATTGTGTGTGTGTATAATCATTGATATATATGTATATATATATATATATGTTTGAATGTATATATGTATATGAATGTATGGGTATATATATATATATATGTATATGTATATATATATGTATATATATATAAAAGTATATATATATAATTGTTATTTGTCTGAATAAATATATATATATATATATATATATATATATATATATATATATATATATATATATATATATATATATATATATATATATATATATATATATATATATGTATGAATGTATGGGTATATGTGTGTTTATATATATATGTATAAATATTTGTATATATATATATATATATATATATATATATATATATATATATATATATATATATATATATATATATATATATATATATATATATATATAATTGTTATTTGTCTTTTTCCTATTAAGGGTCTTCATTAAAAGAAGTAATATGTTTTTGAAAAAAAGAAATTTTAATTATCAAAAGATTTGTTAGAACCGTGCGAAATTTTACAAAGTGAGATAATTCAGTTTTGAGTCAAGTAAAAGATTATATTCAACGAAGAATATTAAAGTTAAAATAAATTCGAGAATTATCTATATTATAGTAGACCACGTCACTGCCTGTTTAATGATTCTGTAACGTTTATATATATATATATATATATATATATATATATATATATATATATATATGGATGTATGTATATATATATATATATGTATATTTATATGTATATATATATTAACTAGCAGTGCCCGTAGCGGCTTCGCTCGCATAAAATTGGAGAATTTGAACCGTGCATACATAGTAGAGTACTGCACGGATCAATTTTTTAGGTCTCGGCTCGGCCCGTCGACAACTTGGCCCAGTCCGTTTCAAAAACCGAAATTCCTGGCCCGGCACGTTTTTACAGGCCTAGAAGTTCTATATACTTGATGAAAAACTTCGGCCCGTCCCAGTTTGACTTCAGGTTTAGCCCGGCCCGTCTGAACACCCTAAAATCACTAAAATGTCTATATACTTGGTTAAAAATTTCGGTCCTTACCACCTTGATTTAAGGTTTGGGCAGGGCCGTATGAAGACCCTAAAATAACGGCTTGGCCCGTCCGTCCGGTGATAAACTGAACTCATCTACTTTTAACCGGCACAAAACCTCAAAATACTAATTTTCACATCTGTAGCACTTACAGTTTTTGAGTAGCAGTTATTTTAAAATTAAATAACCCTTTTTCCACTTCACATTTGAGGTCCTGGAAACCAAATTTTCAAAAAATTGTGAAACCCGTATATCATTATTTTTAGAGTAGAAACTAAATACTAATTTTTACTTTTGTAGCATTAACAGTTTTTGAGTAGAAGCTACTTTAAAAACCAAATAACCCAATTTTTCAACCCACATTTGAGGTCCGGGAAACCAAATTTGTAAAAAATGGTGAAACACGTATATCTTTATTTTTAAAAAAGAAACTAAATAATAATTTTTACATCTGTGGTATTTACTGTTTTTGAGTAGCAGTTACTATAAAAGACAATTAGACCTATTTTCCACCCCACATTTGAAGTCCTGGAAACCAAATTTTCAAAAAATGCTAAAACACGTATTTCATTATTTTTGGAGTAGAAACTAAATACTAATTTTTCCTCCCGTAGCATTAACAGTTTTTGAGTAGAAGCTACTTTAAAAACCAAATAACCCAATTTTCCAACCCACATTTGAGGTCCGGGAAACCGAATTTTCAAAAAATGGTAAAACACGTATCTTTTTATTTTTCAAAAAGAATCTATATACCAAATTTCAAAATCTCCTCATCTTTGGATTTCGAGATATACATTGTTTTAGAAAAAAGTTTGTTTTCCCGTTTTTTTCCCCTCAGAAGCAAAATTTTCAAAAATCCTTTCTTAGCGGATGTTTACGCTATAAAAGTAATATAAGTTCCAAATTTCACGTTTCTAGGATGAGGCGTTTGAGCTCGGCGTTGATTATCAGTCAGTCAGTCAGTCAGTCAGTCAGTCAGTCAGTCAGTCAGTCAGTCAGTCAGTCAGTCAGTCAGTCAGTCAGTCAGGACATGTTCTTTTATAAATATAAATATATATATATATTACCACTTACAGTTTTTGAGTAGCAGTAATTTTTAAAATCAAATAACTCTATTTTGCACCTTACATTTGAGGTCCTGGAAACCAAATTTTTCAAAAAATGCTAAAACACGTATTTCATTATTTTTGGAGTAGAAACTAAATACTAATTTTTAATTCTGTAGCATTAACAGTTTTTGAGTAGCAGCTACTTTAAAAACCAAATAACCCAAAAAATGATGAAACACGTATATCTTTTTTTTTTGAGTAGATACTAAGTATTAATTTTTACATCTGTGGCAATTACAGTTGTTGAGTAGCAGTCACTTTAAAAACCAAATAACCCTATTTTCCACCCCACATTTGAAGTCCTGGAAACCAAATTTTCAAAAAATTGTGAAACCCGTATATCATTATTTTTAGAGTAGAAACTAAATACTAATTTTTACTTTTGTAGCATTAACAGTTTTTGAGTAGCAGTTACATTAAAAACCAAATAACCTTATTTTCCACCCCACATTTGAGGTTCTGAAAACCAAATTTAAAAAAAAAATGATAAAACACGCATATCTTTATTTTTAGAAAAGAAACTAAATAATAATTTTTACATCTGTGGTATTTACTGTTTTTGAGTAGCAGTTACTATAAAAGACAATTAGCCCTATTTTCCACCCCACATTTGAAGTCTTGGAAACCAAATTTTCAAAAAATGCTAAAACACGTATTTCATTATTTTTGAAGTAGAAACTAAATACTAATTTTTACTCCCGTAGCATTAACAGTTTTTGAGTAGAAGCTACTTTAAAAACCAAATAACCCAATTTTCCAACCCACATTTGAGGTCCGGGAAACCGAATTTTCAAAAAATGGTGAAACACGTATCTTTTTATTTTTCAAAAAGAATCTATATACCAAATTTCAAAATCTCCTCATTTTTGGTTTTCGAGATATACATTGTTTTAGAAAAAAGTTTGTTTTCCAGTTTTTTCCCCTCAGGAGCAAAATTTTCAAAAATCCTTTCTTAGCGGATGTTTACGCTAAAAAAGTAATATAAGTTCCAAATTTCACGTTTCTAGGATGGGGCGTTTGAGCTCGGCGTTGATTATCAGTCAGTCATCTGTCAGTCAGTCAGTCAGTCAGTCAGTCAGTCAGTCAGTCAGTCAGTCAGTCAGTCAGTCAGTCAGTCAGTCAGTCAGTCAGGACATGTTCTTTTATATATATATAGATATATATATATATATATATATATATATATATATATATATATATATATATATGGATGTATGTATATATATATATATGTATATTTATATGTATATATATATATATATATATATATATATATATATATATACATATATTTATATATATATACATATATATATATATACTAGCGTTGCCTGGGGTGTTTAGAGGTTTACCTAATGCGTTTCTTTTTTGCTCTCGTTTCCTTCCCGCTTGCGCTCCCGCTCCAGGTCGTTATCCGTTCCCTGTCGCTTTCCCGCTCATTTTTTCGCTTTCAGTTCCCCTCCCCTAGATCCGATTCTACATACATACATACATACATACATACATACATACATACATACATACATACATACATACATACATACATACATTACATACATACATACATACATACATACATACATACATACATACATACATACATACATACATACATACATACATACATACATACATACATACATACATACATACGCACATACATATATATATAGTTCCCGCTCGCTCACCCGCTCCGCTTATTTTGTGACGGATTTCAAATTTTTTTTCTATATTTGATTCCCCTTGACTCTCAAGGTTGTGTGAAAATTTCATTACGATCGGATGAATGGTGTAGCAATGCATAAAGGACATATATATATATATATATATATATATATATATATATATATATATATATATATATATATATATATATACATATATACATATATACATATATACATATATACATATATACATATATACATATATACATATATACATATATACATATATACATATATACATATATACATATATACAAACATTTATTTTTATATATATAGATATATATGTATATATATTTATTAGTTTTGTTTTTCCTATTGTTTAAGTTCAGCTTTTAATAATAATTGAAAAACAAAGTATATTTTTTTAAACAAAATGTCTCTTAATATGAATGACGACGAAGATCCTGTGTCGAGAAAACGGCGTCAAGCTAATGAAAGGCAACAGAGATATCGCGCAAGACAAAGTCCACAATCAAAAGCAAAAATTCGAGTTTTAGATGCAGAAGCTCATCAACAACGCACTGCTGTTGAGGAATTGCAAATTTTTCATGCTTCTCATGCTGCATCACAACAACGTTATGTCTATCGACTTGCTCCTCAACATCTAGAAGCTCTTCACACTTCCATTGCTGCCTCACAACGTCATCGAATTGAGCAAATGTCTCCCCATGAATTGCAGTTACATCGAGAAACCAATGCTGCCTCGCAACGCCATCGAGTTGAACATATGTCTCCCAATGAATTGCAACTACATCGAGAAACCAATGCTGCCTCGCAGCGCCATCGAGTTGAACAAATGTCTCCCAATGAGTTGCAGCTTCATCGAGCTGGTAATGCGATCTCCCAACTTTTAGCATGAAATCGTGTGAGTGAGGCAGTTCGTAACGAAGAAATTAACTTCAACAAAACTCAATTCGATCAACATGATTGTGGTGAATTTGATGTTTTATGTACTTCATGTCGATCAAGAAATGTTGCTGCAGAGCAACCATCAGATGGACTATTTACTTCATGCTGTCGAAAAGGCAAAGTAATGTTGCCAAACCAATTGACATTCACGGTAATACACTTGGATATCCCGATTTTCTTAAAAGCCTCATGTCAGACACGTCCAATCCAGATAGACAAATTTTTCGACAACATATTCAATCATACAACAGCGCAGTTTGTTTCGCTTCCACAGCCGCAAAAATTTTTGATTTGCTTATATATAGAATTTTTTTATGGTTATCAAATGTCATTTTGTTTTTGTTGACTATTTTTATAATAACGGGCGCCGTATTTTAAAACTTCCGTCATTTTTGACGGGCTATCTCTAGTTGTGTTATAAAGAACTTCGACTTTAACGTTACGAATCGCTAGAAAGCATATTCCTCTACGTTTACACCGTGCCGGGCCAGGAATTTCAGTTTTTGAAACGGGCTGGGCCAAGTTGTCGACGGGCCGAGCCGAGACCTAAAAAATTGATCCGTGCAGTACTCTTCTATGTATGCACGGTTCAGATTATCTAATTTCATGCGAGCGAAGCCGCTACGGGCACTGCTAGTATTTAATGTTTTACTTGAAAACCAACGGTAGAAAATGAAAATTATATGTTTCCAGTTTTGTTGTTTTTCACTTTTGTTTTCTTTTTGTTTAATTTTTATCAAAAGAAACGTATTTTATTAATTTGTGTCGTTAATTGAGTAGGCGGTCATAATGCAATAGCTAGAATTATCACAATGATTATTTCTTTGGTTTTTTGTTTTAGTGTTTCATAAAATGCTCTCAAATTTTATGTCTATTCAATTTGCTGTAATTTAAAAAAAATAATACAGCTTTTACTTTGGTTTGAAATTCATTCCTGTAGAATAATTTATATTTTTCTGTTGTAATTGAGAGAATCACACGACTGTGTTATGATGATTTATTGAATCAAGTCTTCAAGTTCAACAGTTCAAATTTGGAACAAGAAGCTTAAACAAGTAAATTAAAAACGAATTTTTAAAACCAATGCTCTTATATGTAATTAAAACACAAATTTTGCAATCAATTTTTTCTTATATTACTCTTTTATTTTATGTTAAAGTCGAAATATCTTAATTATATCGAAATATCGAAATTAATTAAAATTATCTAAGTTAATTGACTTGTTGTAAAACTAATAATTGAATATTGCATTGTCTTCTATTTTGAGCATGTATGCAAAATTTGAAAAAATCTATCATCAGGAAGTGACTCAAAAATTGATTGCAAGATTTGAAACAGACAGAGAAACAAACAGACAGACAGAGAAACAGAGACGACGAGTTAATAAAAGCATTGGTAATAATAATAAAAATATCATCAAAAAGCATCGAATTTAAATATCTCAACTATTTTCATGAAAATTTCGTACACGCTTGAGAATCGCGGTCAGTGAGTGTGGTTCGTGTTAACTTGGTAAAATAGTCTGCCAGTCGGTTAGCGTTTTGTGGTCAAGAAAACCCTCAAGAAAACCCTCAAGAAAACCCTCAAGAAAACCCTCAAGAAAACCCTCAAGAAAACCCTCAAGAAAACCCTCAAGAAGCCCCTCGATAAAATCCTCAAGAAAATTAACTAAATTAATTGACTTATTGTAAAACTAATAATTGAATATTGCATTGTCTTCTATCTTGAGCATGTATGCAAAATTTGAAAAAAATCTATCATCAGGAAGTGACTCAAAAATTGATTGCAAGATTTGAAACAGACAGAGAAACAGACAGACAGAGAAACAGACAGACAGAGAAACAGACAGACAGAGAAACAGAGCCGACGAGTTAATAAAAGCATTGGTAAAAAACGTTTACTAAAAGAATCCTGTGTTTATGTATAATAAATTATATAGCTTTTAATTTTTTATATTTTTTATTTAACAATCATGGCATATAATCATGTGCATTTATAAATTCTGCCTACAGAATCTAAAATTTGTTTTTATTGATTTGTATTTAGGTAGGAAATGGATTGTTTTATCAAAGACAGATTTTCTAATTTTTATCTTATTATATTATTTTGTCAACAGCTTGAAAGTGCCATGATAAAATATTTTCAATAAACATGTTGCATATAAATAAAAATAATAAAACTGTGTTTTGATTTACTGGTTCTAATTTGCATTAGTGTTACCGTTATGTTTAAAAATGAGAATCATTTTTCAACTTGCTCACCCTCAAAGGGTGCGCTAGGAAATTTTATTTTTAAATGCATTTATTTATCTTCACTTGTCTCTCTGTTTGTTTGTTTGTTTGTTGGTTTGTTTGTCTGGTGTGATCAAATCTTAGAAACGAAAATACACCAACTTTTTGTTTGTTTGTTTGTTTGCTGTTTTTTTGCTGTTTTGTTTGTTTGTGTGTTTGTTTGTTTGTTGGTTTGTTTGTCTGGTGTGATCAAATCTTAGAAACAAAAAATCACCCACTTTTCGATTGTTTTAGATTCAAAAATTTTAGTTCGTTGACTCAGATAAAGAGGCAAAGAAAATTTTTTTTTTTAAATTTTTTTTGACTAATATGTATAATATATATTTACTAGAGATAGCCCGTCAAAAATGACGGATTTGTTTAAATCTAATTATATATTATTTTACGCATACATACATACATACATACATGCATACATACATACATACATACATACATACATTACATACATACATACATACATACATACATACATACATACATACATACATACATACATACATACATACATACATACATACATACATACATACATACATACATACATACATACATACATACATACATACATACATACATACATACATACATACATACATACATACATACATACATACATACATACATACATACATACATACATACATACATACATACATACATACATACATACATACATACATACATACATACATACATACATACATACATACATACATACATACATACATACATACATACATACATACATACATACATACATACATACATACATACATACATACATACATACATACATACATACATACATACATACATACATACATACATACATACATACATACATACATACAGACAGACAGACAGACAGACAGACATACACACATACATACTGTAGATCAATAAAAAAAATTAGGTAATTCACAATTATTTGCAATTCGTTTATTCAGTGAAGAATTTATTTGATAACAATGTTTTTTGCAAAAGTTCTTCAGTTTTTCAATAAATCTTATATCTATAAAGTATCTTTCACTAAAACTTTTATATTTTCGTGATATCTTCCTCGAGTTAACAGTTGACCATGAGCGAAGACTGGCTCAGGAAGATATACACCGGCGTGATCAAAAGACTGTCCTTGACTCTTATTAATTGTCATTGCGAAAGCTAACATTACTGGAAATTGTCACCGTTTCATTCTGAATGGCAAATCAATTGTTCGGTTCCAAATCAATTAGGGGCAGGCAAACTTTTTCGCCTTTATTACTTCCTGTAATAATTTGAGCTTTAAAACAATTTTTTTAAGAAGACTTCTGATTACCTGTCGCGTTCCATTTAACAAGCCCTTTCTTGGGTTTAAATTTTGAAGAAGCATTATAAAAGCACCAATTTTTAATTTTAAACTTTTCGGCAGTCTTAAAATCTATATATATAAAAATAAATGTTTGTATATATGTATGTATGTATATATATAGGTATGTTATTTATGCAGTGCTACACCATTCATCCGATCGTAATGAAATTTTCACACAACCTTGAAAGTCAAGGGGAATCAAATATAGAAAAATGTTTTTTGAAATCCTTCACAAAATGAGCGGAGCGGGTGAGCGAGCGGGAACTTTATATATATATGTATGTGCGTATGTATGTGTGTATGTATGTATGTGTATGTGCATGCATGTGTGTCTGTGTGTGTGTTTATGTATGTATGTGTGTATGCATGTGTTTTTTTACAATATTTCGGCACTAAATGCTCATTAAAAGTATATATGTGTGTGTATGTATGTATGTATGTATGTATGTATGTATGTATGTATGTATGTATGTATGTATGTATGTATGTATGTATGTATGTATGTATGTATGTATGTATGTATGTATGTATGTATGTATGTATGTATGTATGTATGTATGTATGTATGTATGTATGTATGTATGTATGTATGTATGTATGTGAAACTAGCAGTGCCCGTAGCGGCTTCGCTCGCATGAAATTAGAGAATCTGCACCGTGCATACATAGTAGAGTACTGCACGGATCAATTTTTTAGGTCTCGGCTCGGCCCGTCGACAACTTCGCCCAGCACGTTTCAAAAACCGAAGTTCCTGGCCCGGCACGGCCCGTCTAATATGGGCCCGGTCCGTTTTTACAGGCCTAGAAGTTCTATATACTTGATGGAAAACTTCGGCCCGTCCCACCTTGACTTCAGGTTTAGCCCGGCCCGTCTGAACACCCTAAAATCACTAAAATGTCTATATACTTGGTTAAATATCTCGACCAGTCCCACCTTGATTTAAGGTTTGGGCAGGGCCGTATAAAGCCAATTAAATAACGGCTTGGCCCATCCGTCCAGTGATAAACTGAACTCATCTACTTTTAACCGGCACAAAAGCTCAAAATACTAATTTTCACATCTGTAGCACATACTGTTTTTGAGTAACAGTTATTTTAAAATCAAATAACCCTTTTTCCACTTCACATTTGAGGTCCTGGAAACCAAATTTTCAAAAAATGGTAAAACACGTATTTCATTATTTTTGGAGTAGAAACTAAATACTAATTTTAACTCCTGTAGCATTCACTGTTTTTGATTAGCCACTACTTTAAAAACCAAATAACCCTATTTTCCAACCCACATTTGAGGTCCGGAAACAGAATTTTCCTGTAGCATCTACAATTTTCGAGTAGCAGTTCTATTAAAAACCAAATAACCTTATTTTCCACCCCACATTTGAGTTCTTGTAAACCAAATTTTAAAAAAATGGTAAAACACGTATATCCTTATTTTTAAAATAGAAACTAAATACTAATTTTTACATCTGTGATATCTACAAATTTTCAGTAGCAGTTAATATAAAAAACAAATAACCCTATTTTCAGTATTTTTCACCCCACATTTGAAGTTTTGGAAACCAAATTTTCTAAAAATGTAAAAACACGTATTTCATTATTTCTGGAGTAAAAACTAAATACTTATTTTTACTTCTGTAGCATTCACAGTTTTTGAGTAGCCGCTACTTTGAAAACCAAATAACCCAATTTTCCAACCCACATTTGATGTCCGGAAACCGAATTTTCAAAAAATGGTGAAACATTTATCTTTTTGTTTTTCAAGAAGAATCCATAAACCAAATTTCAAAATCTCCTCATTTTTGGTTTTCGAGATATACATTGGTTTAGAAAAAAGTTTGTTTTCCAGTTTCTTCCCCTCAGGATCAAAATTTTCAGAAATCCTTTCTTAGTGGATGCTTACGCAATAAAACCAGTGTAAGTTCCAAATTTCACGTTCCTAGGAAGAGGCGTTTGAGCTCGGCGTTGATTATCAGTCAGTCAGTCAGTCAGTCAGTCAGTCAGTCAGGAGTTGTACTTTTATATATATAGATTGGATATATGGGGGGAACTGAGAGCGAAAAAATGAGCGGGAAAGCGACAGGGAACGGATAACGACCGGGAGCGGGAGCGCAAGCGTGAAGGAAACAGGAGCGAAAAAGAAATGCATTATTAGGTAAACCTCTAAAAGCCCCGGGCAACGCCGGGTGCCCCCGCTAGTATTAATATAAATATAAAAAAAGATATATATATATATATATATATATATATATATATATATATATATATATATATATATATATATATATATATATATATATATATATATATATATATATATATATATATATAATATATATATATATATATATATATACTAGCGGGGCACCCGCGTTGCCCGGGGTTTTTAGAGGTTTTTCTAATGTTTGTCTCTCTCGCTCCAGTTTCCTTTTGCGCTTTCTCGTTCCCATTGCGTTCCCGGTCGCTTTCCCGTCTCGGTCGTTTTCCAGCTCCCGGTTGCTTTCCCGTTCTCGGTCGCTTTCCTTTTCCCGCTCTATATTTTGCTCTTAGTTTCCTTCCCGTTTCTGTTTTCGCTCATTTATGTATGTATATGTATTAGAGATGCGCATCAAACCCTAATTTAAGAGTTCCGGCTCGGTTCGGTTTGGTAGTGGCTATAGTTCGGTTTCGGTTCGGTTCGCTAGTGGTTACAGTTCGGGTTCGGTTCGGTTCGGTAGTTGTTAAAGTTCGGGTTCGGTTCGGGATAGCTATGCCTCGAGCTAGATTCGACGATAATTGCATTAAAATATAGTCAAAGTTTATTAATTAGAGACATTTAAAAAAATTAAGGTACCATATTGTATTGAAAAAAAATTACATTTTTAATGTTTCTGTACTCATTCGAGCTCTTTGCTCACTCATAGTCATGTTGTTGACATATGTTGCGTTATCAACTGTTTATTAATAATAATAATAAGCGTGCCTTTCCTTTTGTAACTGTTTGAAATCTATGAAAATATTTTACGTTCACTCGCCGACAAATACGCTGCAGTTCGAATGAAAGTGGTAACGAAAGAGCCGATTGCCGTATGGTTTTAGGATAAATCCCGACTACTCAGCAGGGAGTCCCGTCGGCTCGAGCGTCGTTACCGTCGTACTGGTCTTGTTTCGGATCGGATACTCTGGATCCATCAAGAAAAGATCCGTCACAAAGCCAACTGTTTTAAAGAAAATAGCTACTGGCATGCCCGTATTTCGGAACACTCGGACCAACCGCGTAAGCTATGGCGTTCTTTCTCTTCCGTTATGGGGCTAGATTGAGAAACAGTGTCATCTATCGGCGGTCCGACCGCTCAGAATCTGATGAATTACTTTGTTGAGAAGATTCGAACTATTCATCAACCTATTGGTGAGTCACCACCAACAACGAAACTTTCCCTTACAATTTCCGACTTCAATGTTTTCCAGGACAAAGTTCGCTGGCTCATATCATCAGCAAAATCGAAATCATGCTTGCTTGATCCGATACCGACAAAAATTTTCAAGGAATTTCTGCCTGAGCTCCCCCATTTATCTCTATAATGTGTAACAAGTCTCTTCAAATAGGTAACCTACCAAACTCCCAGGAGTTTGCTATCTTATCGCCCATCATTAAGAAGTCTGGACTGAACGTCGAAAACGTTCAAAGCTACAGACCAATATCCAACCTGACGTACATTTCCAAGATTATCAAGAAAATGGTGTACAAGCAGCTTACAGTTTACCTTGAAAAGTTCAACCTGATTTCTACACTACAATCAGACTTCCGAGTCAACCATTCGACGGAAACTGCCTTTTTCAAGGTTTGCTCAGACATCCTCGTAGCTGCTGATTAGGGTAAAGTATCCTTGTTTGGTCAGCTGCGTTTGACACGGTCGATCATGACATCTTCCTAGACTGGCTGGAAACCTCTTTTGGGATTACTGGCACAGCCCTCACTTGACTACGATCATCCCTTACAGACAGGGCACAACAGGTATCTTTAAATAGTGCCCAATCTTCCATTTCTGCCGTCTCTACGGCATCCCTCAAGGCAGCGTCCTCGGACCGTTACTGTTCCTGCTCTATACACTAGATGTTCCAGTTATCGCAGACCTTCACGGTCTCAGTGTTTTCTGTTATGCCGGCAATGAACAAGTTTACCTATCCGATAGAGTTGGTGCGGTTGATGGGCTGGTTGCTGAAACCACTTGATGTATTGAAGAACTTGACCTCTGGATGTCCTCCAGCAAACTGAAATTGAACTCAGACAAAACTCAGTTCATTTGGCTAGGAGGCCGCCAGCAACTTAAAAAAACTTGCCATTGACAATATCCAACCGGGCGACAACGTTGTCACTTTCCAGTCTAGCGTCTACAATCTTGGGGAACAGCTGGACAGCAACTTGACCATGAAAGCCCAGATACAACGCATCTGCCAAACATCGTTCTACCAGCTTCGACAGTTTCGATCTATCCGTCGCTCTCTCTCTCTTTCTACAGCAGCATGCTCAGCACTTGTTCATGCATTCATCACCAGCAGGCTTTACTACTGTAACAGCCTGCTCGCTGGAGTTGGTGTTGGTCTGCTCAACCAGCAGCAATCCGTGATGCGAATGGCAGCCCGTCTCGTTCTCAGAAGACGCAAGTTTGACAGGATCTCAGCGGACATTTGCGATTGCTTTCATTGGCTTCCATCCAATCGCGAATTAATTTTAGGCTGGGTTATCTCGTCTACAACGGTCTCCATGGCAGCGCCCCTGCGTTTCTCATAAAAATGCTGCAACACAACTCTGACGTACCTACTCTCCACCGACTTCGTTCAACGACCAGGGGCAACAGGACGTGCTTTCTGGAATACTCTGCCGGACAACATCAGGGATCCAGCACTGAGACTTCCTGTCTTCAAACAACGACTTAAATTTTTGCTATTTAACTCGTCTAATTAATTGAAATAGTAATATAATAATAATAATAATAATAATAATAATAATAATAATAATAATAATAATAATAATAATAATAATAATAATAATAATAATAATAATAACAATAATAATAATAATAATAATAATAATAATAATAATAATAATAACTTAGATTGGGCATTAAACGCCAAAAAATGGCATTAAGCGCCGCCTCCGATGCCGCTGTGGCATTAGAGAAAAGAAAAATGGCATCAAGCGCCGAACGAATGGTATTAAACGCCAACAAGTGGCTTGCCAGGCCAAGTCGTGTTATTGCGCGCAAAATTCAAAGAGTTCTTTTGATTTTAACTTTTAAAATAAAGTTCATATAAAATTGATAGCAAAAAATCTGTTAACTATTGACTTAGGAAGGAATTTTAATATAACATTTTAGATGAAAAATTTTAGATATTTGCCGCTATAACGTAACAGCACAAGCGGGGAATTTTCCAGTGGTCACAATAGTAATAGTGACAATAATTAAAAGTTTAGTTAATCGGTTATATAAAGCACTCATGTTGTTAGTATTAAAAGTTATAATTGTTTAAATATTCTGCTTTTTGGTTAATTTACACCAGTTTTTCAATCCGAGTCTTGGCAGATGGATTGATAGGCGACTTTTTGTTAGTATATATTATATTATTATATTTTACTTATAGCAATTTATAAATTTATATCTATTACTGTCTGCCATTTCTTATACTAATAATTATAGAATAGAGTAATTCTCTAATAGTGTTACTAGTGTAGCATGCTGGATTTGATTAACTAACTCAGATTGATATATTTTCAAAGTAGCAATAAAAATAAAAAACCTATCTTTGTTAGAATTCTTTTTTAAACCATTTATTTGTCACTTAAAAAATGATTCTATCTATTCAAGTAAAAATATTAGCATTATTTCCTGGTAATTGCTGTTAGTTCTACAGACTCCATAACATGTTTTTCAGTTACAGTTACACATTGTTTCATAGTATATTTGAAACAAGTAATTTAGAAAACCAGATATAATAAACATATGAAAACATTCATACTAGGTAGATATTAATAATTATAATAAGGAATTTTATTTTATTTCATTTAACAAATTTATTCCCAGGTACTTTATACAGTATGGAAATAATAACAGAAGAGCTAAGAAGTGTTGTCAAACTCTTAATTAAATATATCTTTGAAGTTTTGCCATCAGAAGTATGAACTGTTCAACTTGAAATCAAGTGCCTCTCATTTAACTGGAACAACACAAAATTGCAACTTCAATAAATTTCTAAACATTTTTTATTTGGGTTGTACTACTGTTTAAATAACATTACATGCTCTGAAGTGTTTGCATTTCAATTGATTCTATGTTTTGGTCTTGTATTCGATGTCAAAATTTGTCAACAGGTTTCTATGGATACTATATTAATATTTTGACACTTTCGCTCATTGTTCTTGCTATTTATGTCATTTCTTCCAAAAGAATAAATAGTAGTAGCTCATGATATAGCTCATTTTTTTAAATAATTTAGCAGCAATAGATAAGAAATTTATACATTCTTAGTATTTAAAAAGATTGATCTTTTGTTTATTTTTTCATTTCTTTTAAGATGATTTTTTTTTTTGCTTTTAGCAGTCGAAATAAATACAAATTTGATTCATTTTGATTTGTCTGTTTTGTTTGGAGGTTGTCTTTTTCCTATTGTTTTACTAGTCTTCTCCAGCTGTAAGAGTATATTTAACTATGCAGGCTCATAAAATCTTTATTTTTATTTTTACTGTTTTTCAATAAATCTTACTACTTTAGCTTTGATTGCGTATTCTAATTTATTTATATCTGCAATATTTTTTTTATCAATATGCTTTTTGTTACATAAATCTGTAAAACTTTTTTTATTTGTATCTAATACATCACGAAGTTGATTTAGAGTAGGAATTTTATGGAAATTAATGTATTCCGAATATATTTCTCTGATGGTGTATGCTTGATTTAAATCCCAGTGAACTCTTGGGGGCCTTTAGAGTTGTTTTTCAGGTGACGGTGGTTCGTTGTTTGAAGTAAAAGCGTGTATGTGTGTATGAAATGAACTAGTTGATTGTATGTGTGTATTAATTAAAATGTACTAGCTGACTGTATGTCTGTATAAGATGGCATGTGTACATGAAATGAACTATTTGACTCTATGTCTGTATGAGATGTGTCTATGTGTTTATAAACATTATTGACGCTCTTTTCCATGAGAGCTGAACTTGTACTTTTAGAATGAACTGCATAATGCACTTCCGCGGTTTGTGTCGAAAGCCCCCAGGCGTGGTCCCAGGATTTTCTGGAGGAGAGAATGATTAAGTCATTGTTGATATATATTTCTTTTTTATAGATTTTAACGTTATCATCAAGTAATGAGTGTGTTGTAAAAAAATGGCGTTTTTGAACATAAGAAATGTGTATGTTCCTATTCAATCTCCGTAAAAATACAATACAAAATAACATTTATATCGTGCCCTTATGAAAAAAACAATTATTTCGCAAAGGCGCGCAGTTCATCAGCATCTCCTAATCAAAAAACTTATTAAAAAGATGTCTGTAATCTAATTTGAACTTGTTTAATGTCTATAGAATGACGAACATGCACTTTCCTTCAACTTCAGTAAACGCAAATGCAATATTCAAATAGTGTTAGGTTTGAATGGTTTGAAACGAAAATTTGAGAGTTTTGTTGGTCAAGTTTGACTCAAATGTATTTTTGTTCGTCGAGAATTTGAAAGAACAAGTAGATAAATGACAATCTTGTTGTTCAGAGTTAGAGGTTTGGCTAGAACTTTCGCATTCTCAATGCTCAGTGGGTGCCGATTTAAAGAATGACGTAATCTTAATGAAGTTGCTGATTTTTGCTTGACATCTTTTACACAATAATTAGAGTTTGTGCAATTGAATTAGTAAAACAAAAACTGATTTAAGAATTATAAAATTAAGTACTATACCACCTCTAGACTTCACAGAAAACAGTGGGTATTTTCCCTTTTTGATTAATATAGGTAATGGAAAAACTAGTGTTTTAAACTCGCACACACGCAATTTTGTATTAAAAGTTTTAAACGATTAGCGCCAGCAAACAACAAAGAATAGAAAACCGAATTTATAAGCTGTTGGTTGGCAGGACATAATCGCTTTCGGTTGGTCATGCATATCTTACTTAGGTATAGTAATGAGATATTAATTGCGCTATTCTGATGCCCACAGATTTCTTCGCATTTTATAACTATCTAGGTTGGATAGATAGTCGGTGTTTGACGGGGGGTTGTTTAGTAATACGTTTAACTTTATTTATTCATTGAAAAAATTGAGCTCTTAGGCTGGTGGGGGAGACGCATCCCCAATGGTGGGACCGCGCCTGAATACCCCATATGACGGGCTACCACATATCTTCGCTTCGTCTGAATTTCGGATATAGTCGTCGTCAACATGCGACATACAGTATTGCATGAGACGTTGTATTTAAAGCCCATAGCACGATATAATGGCCCGATTATGTTTGTAATATTTGTGGCATTCATTTAAAAGTTTTGGCGCGTTTCACCCTGTATGCGTGCATCGTTTAGCTCTGAAATTTCCCGCTACCATCCATCCTTCAGAACTTTTTATGTGATGTGCGCTGGTGTTCGCTTCGTTTCATAGTGTTTCAGCACATTTTTATGTGAGCGCGTGCAAGTGCGCGCTCACTTGGTAACTTTATCAGCACTGGGCGTGCTGGGATGCACGCTAGTTCTACGATGTAACAGAAATCGCCACAATAATCATGTCAATTTTGGAATTTGCTAAACGCTGATCGACAGAACTACCTATAATCTCAAATATTTGTAAAAAAAAATACTTTTATTTTCACCATTTAAAGTTTAGCCAGTGTAATACTGTAGTTTAAATTTAACATTGACGCTTAACTAAAACATTAAAACTAGGATAACTTTTTTAAATTGTTTAAATTTTTAAAATATCACGTTTAGTTAAAATAGTCTAATTGATTAAAGAGTTATTAAAAATAAATAAAATGTTTTTATATTACATAAACAAGTATACGATTAGCTAAAAAAATTTAATTTCTGATATCTACTAAACAATATGTTGGTTTTAATTTCCCCAAGTTTGGTTAAAAAATATCATTTGATTTAAAAATTAAATGCAAAAAACGAATAGATTTAGCAAAAAAAAATACAAAATACTGTTGCTCAAATTTGACATTAAACCTTTAACTACAAAATTTAAATTTTTGATAATTATTTAGAAACGAAAATATTTTGCAAATAATGAGTTTGGTTTTAAAACATCAATTGGTTAAAAAGCTATTAACGAATTTTGAATTAAACGTTTTTATGAATGAAACAGCTAAACGTTGAGTTAGAAAACTAAAAATGCAGATTATCATTAAAATTTATACTCTTCAAAATTTGAAAAAAATTGGTTAAAAAATTTCGCTTGGTTGAAAAATTATTTCCAAAAAACCGAGCCACGAAATTGCTTAAATTTCAAGCATTAACTAAATACTTCTAAATTAATTGTAAACGTACAGCTACAAACTTCAATTTTAACACAAATTTTAAATCTTAGTTAGACATTTGACATGTAAAATTTTGGTTAATTTTTTTCAAGGGGTTGAAAAGTTATTTGAGAAAAACCAATAAAATGAAGCTATTGTGGACCTAACATCTATGAAGTATTGTTATTTGGACATTAAACGTTGAGCTACAAAATTGAAAATTTGGAATTATGTAGAAACATAGCAATATTTATTGCCTACAAAATTTCGTTGAAAAATCTTAATTGGTTAAAAAATTATTAACAAAATACGAAGCAACAAAACTTAAGGCATGTTACGTCTGAAGTGAAATTGACTTCGAGCTTCAGGTCGAGTGCATTATTTACACGATCTAAGTGATTTTTTTTCGAAGCTCAAAAATTAATAGAGTAATAAGAAACGAATTATGAATAATAGTTAATAATAAGTATTTTTAAGGAGTTACTTGAAGTTCCAGCTTTTAAAAGTATTTATTTCTTCTTATTATTCGAAAAATGTGAAATCGCGCCAAAATCGTAAAAGTCTTTAAATTCAAATTTTATTGGCGTTTAAACTTTTTTTTTTGTAAATCTCTTTCAATATTAATTTTTAACAGTTTTAGATCAAAAACCGCTTTTCATATTACTTTACGCGTTCAGAACTACGTCGTCTCCGAATGCCATTTTGTAACTTTACCTAAGTTATAATAATAATAATAATAATAATAATAATAATAATAATAATAATAATAATAATAATAATAATAATAATAATAATAATAATAATAATAATAATAATAATAATAATAATAATAATAATAATAATAATAATAATAATAATAATAATAATAATAATAATAATAATAATAATAATAATAATAATAATAATAATAATAATAATAATAATAATAATAATAATAATAATAATAATAATAATAATAATGTTTGACAATATTTAGAGTGGCGTAAATCCTAAAGGACTTCAAGGCCACTGAAGAAAGGGTTTTTTTCAGAGGCAGCCGTTTATAGGCGCCTACCCCTTTAGCAATGTGAGTTAACTCCTTGCTTAAGGGAGTTACGCTACATTACATTACATTACATTGTATTGCATTGCATTGCATTGCATTGCATTGCATTGCATTGCATTGCATTGCATTGCATTGCATTGCATTGCATTGCATTGCATTGCAATGCATTGCATTACATTCCTGATGTGAGGTGATGTGATGTGATGTAATGTAACGTTACGTTACGTTACGTTACGTTACGTTACGTCACGTCACGTCACGTCACGTCACGTCACGTCACGTCACGTCACGTCACGTCACGTCCCATCACATCACATCACATCACATCACATCACATCACATCACATCACATCACATTACATTACATTACATTACACAAGCATACTACAGACTTGCCTAATTGCCCACACATGTTTATCTTCACCTTCCGCACAAGTTGTTGAACCAATAAAGGATGCTGTACCACGTCCTGGGTTTCCATATTTTTCTATGTCAGCAGCTAAGAATGGATCGTACTCGGCCAACAATTCCAAACATCCAAGGAAATTGCCATAGTTATGGCTACCAAATTTTTCAACAGATCCATGGATTGCTAAACCTCAAACAGCCAAACATTTTACAGTAGATACAACACGCTTCAAAACTTTTTCCAGTAATTTTTTTTCTTTTTCAATTTCATTAACAAGGACACGATCCAATTTTTTTGACCAAAAGTGCTAGTGCTAACACATCTATCTGGTCGGTCCCGCGAGCGGCTCGTTACCCATATATATATATATATATATATATTTATATATATATATATATATATTGGGACAGGCTAGCGTGGGAACGAAAAAGTTCCGTATACTTTTGTTCCACCGACAATACGACACGGAAGCACATCCTTCGAGAACGCCGGACAATGCCGTTTTGGCTGCAAGTCTCGACAAGCCCGACCACCCTGAGACCAACGGCAACGACAATAGCTGCAAATGCAAATGGAAAAGATCACCAATAGACATAGTTATGACACACTTGAACTTAAAAACTCAGCAATCATTGTCTAGAATGTAAGTTTTGGAATATTACGCTTGCATAAAAATTTTTATTGTAAAATTTGGAGGGCTCCAAGCTCGGATTGTTTGTTTCTTTCTTTGTTTGTTTCTATCTTTTTCTCATTCTTTCTTTCAGCGCAAACATTTTTTTTTAAAACACCGCTTCTATTCCTATCAAAGAAGTTAAGCATCGTCGAGAGCGGTTAGTACTGTGATGGGTGACATTAAATAAATTAATCCGTTTAAGATAAAAACATTTTTTTGTTTTAGTTTACTTATTGACAGTGCTGGACCCCCCCTTCCTTTTTTTGTGACGAACATTATTTTATTTCTAGTGATACTGTTTAGTATTTAGTGATACCCGATTTAGTATCTTCTGTTTTTCGAATGTGGCGTGGTTTTGGCGGAGCTAATCAGAGCGCACGTAAACTCTTGCATTTAGTAATTGGCGCACGTTTCTTGTTGTAGCGACATTTTCACCGAATATTTCTTGATAAAAATTTCATGGACTTGAGATTATTTATATCTTTATAGTCTATCAAACTTTTATACGCTCGCGGTCGAGATGTAGTGAGATAAATTGTGTGTTTACATCAGCCTACTTAATATTAATTGGTATTGATTTTTAGTCGGCGAATCAGTTAGGCGAATTGTGATCACGTAATAAGAATTTGTTATATAAGGCGGCACGCAAGTGCAGTAAGGGAGATCGTCCAAATCGGAAAAGGACGTTAAATCAAACAGCAACAAACAACAACAGCAGTAAGGGAGGCAGTTCGGCTGGGTTTTTTGTGAGAGGGAAAGTTCTGCGCAACTTTTCCGCGTTGTCTCTTTCTCTAATTAACATTTCTAGCCTGTTTTAAGTTGAATAAATTTTTGCTCAATCTCTTCTCCAAGTTTTGTTTTGTGTCAGGAAGTTCGAAGGCTCGGCGCTGACACAATGTACTAAAATTTTTTGTCCGGAAGATAAGAGCGTTGGGCGATAGTCGATTATATATATATATATATATATATATATATATATATATATATATATATATATATATAATGAATGTTTGTATGTATGTATGTCCTTTGTGCATTGCTACACCATTCATCCGATCGTAATGAAATTTTCACACAACCTTGAGAGTCAAGGAAAATCAAATATAGAGAAAAAAAATTGAAATCCGTCACAAAATGAGCGGAGCGGAGCCGGTGAGTGAGCGGGAACTATATACATATATATGCACATACATATACATACATAAATGAGCAAAAACGGGAACGGGAAGCCAACTGAGAGCGAAAGATAGAGCGGGAAAAGGAAAGCGACCGAGAACGAGAAAGCAGACGGGAGCGGGAAAGCGACCGGGAGCTGGAAAACGACCGAGAGCGAGAAAGCGACCGGGAGCGGAAAAGAAACCGGGAACGCGATGGGAACGGGAAAGCGGAAAAGGAAACGGGAGCGAGAGAGACAAACATTAGATAAACCTCTAGAAACTCCGGCAACGCGGGTGCCCCCGCTAGTATATATATATATATATATATATATATATATATATATATATATATATATATATATATATATATATATATATATATATATATATATATATATATATATATATATATATATATATATATATATATATATATATATATATATATATATATATATATATATATATATATATATATATATATATATATATATATATATATATATATATATATATATATATATATATATATATATATATATATATATATATATATATAGCCCGTCAAAAATGCCAGATTTTTTAAAATCTCATTATGTACTATATTTCGCTTGCAGCTCCACTTCTTTTGATCATTAGGACTGACAGTGTACAATTACGTAATAACTTTTTACACGCCTGCTCGCTTTAATTTTATCAACTGCTGACTGCTGAACACCCGGCCGCCACTTTATGCGAAATTGCTTTATTTTTATCAAATATAAAAAAATAGAATTAAATACATAAGATATAATGTATATATATATATATATATATACAGTGTTGTTCGGTAACGAAGTAAAAGTAACGCGTTACTTTACTTAAGTACATCAGACGTACTTTTTGCCTGTAACGGAGTACAGATTATTGTCAGTACTTTTTACTTGTAACGAAGTAATATTTTCGGACTTACTTTTACTTCGTTACTTTTCCCAGAGAAACCGTTACAAAGTACTGTAAAAAATTAATAAAACGACATAAAGTCTAAATCGATGTTGTATTAATTATCTATGATTATTAGCGTGTGCATTTTCGAACCCCATTTTACTTTTATGTTAGTAGTTAGTAGTATTGAAGCTTGTGGGTGGAGCTAAGATTTTCGCGGTCATACTTGTTTTGGTGTACAATAGATTGTTCGAGATTACCTACTATGGAATCTTCCAAAGGAGCGAACGTGAGCAGCGGTGGCGATGATAGGCGCGTAACAACAATGAACTTAACCCGTTTAGGTCCAAAACTTTATTAATTAGATTTCTATTATTTTTTTTTGTTATTTCTAAGTTACTTGCTTATGTTTTAACAGATTTATTTTTAATTATTTTTTATTTGAAAGAAAACTTTGAAAATTCTCTATGCTCGTTTTTCGAACGGTGGTCGTATAGACTACTGAAAACGACAAAATGTTTAAAAGTCAATTTCTTTTTTTTCTCAACGCAAAAAATTATAATATAAATTTTAGGCTATAAACAGAAAAGCTAAAAACACATTTCTGACTTTATTAGTAACACAGTTTAATAAAATCCAAAAATTTAACATTCAATATATCAGTCAAGCAGTTCATGATAGTCGTTTCAGAACCGGAGTGTGCGGAAAGCACCAAAACAATTCCGTTGATGTCGTTTGCCACACTTGGCCCACATGTACAGTGTTTTGCCACAATTTTCCAGCTTGTAGCGACCTACTGTTTTCACCTTTTCCAGTTCGTGACCATGGCCAGTTGCTGAATCTTTCCTATCGTTTTGTTTTTTCAACCGTGCATGAATTCATTTCATCGGTATAAAACAACCGAAACAGCCTATATGGGGGTTTTCAAGCAAAGCACCATTGTGGTGTTTCAATCTCGTTATATATAGACTGTTTTAAAAGTGGCTATTCAAATGACTCTTTTTGGTTCAAGTGCATTTCAATCGTTTTTAGCGTTTTGGTTGCCGCGGCATTGAACTGACCGTATTTGCGACCTAAATTTCTTCACCCAAAGAACCGACACAGTCTAATCCCATCCCATCATTAGTATAATCAACTTCTACGTTCCCGGATATATTACAAAGAATAACAATTCTTCTTCATTTGCTTATTCATCAGTCACGTGTTATGATGCGCCGGGCGGAAGAATGACAAGTATGTCAACCTCAATGCTATCATCATCATCAAGAATTAGTTCCATAGCTTCTTTCAACGTGAAAAAACATTCTTTTTGACGCCTTTCATTTTTAAACTTTACAAACATTTCATTCCAAGAATGAAATTAGCAAAAAACACTATCACCAAGTCAACCACTGCACAACTATAAGCTGAATAAACTAGTTTCGACTCGTTCGCATAAAGTACTCTATACGCCCAACGATCGTAGAACGAGCATGACTCATACATGTTCAGATTGTGGGTTAGTGTAAACACAATAAAATTTAATTAACGTTGCTGTTTACTTTTGAGTACATCCTCTTTCGATATTTCAAACTTTTGTTATGATAACTCTCATGAAATTAGCATAATAAATTTTTAAAGTAATATCGGTCGAAAACCTTGAAAATGCTCATATTCTAACCCAGATTAAACTACTTAATACGAATAAAAAAATTATTTAAAAAATTTTATACAGTGTATTGAAGCTTTCTTAACATAAAACAAAACTTTTAACAGGAAAAAAATTACAGCTGAATTTTATGCAACGCCAAATATAAGTGTGTTCGTAAAACGTACGATGGTCTAAAACGGGTTAATAAAGAACGCCCATGGTCATATTTAGTTAAAATGTTCAGATTTCAATCGATGGAAGCTAAAACGTTCAGATTCACATGCTTGCTGGGCAAACCTAAAGTAAAGTAATTATGTGTTAGTGTTTAGCATTCCACAATTCTCCGTCAAACTTGAAGAAACACGTGATACGCGTGCTTCCAGCGCATGTATCGAAATACGAAAAATTGACAAAAAGGCACGTAAAAATAGATTTTTTCATTAGTTTGCGTGTTATCAATTAGTTTATCAGTTTCATCAACGCAGTAGCGTTTGAAAGACGATGGAATTATGATAAAATAGAGTTAGATGATTGACGAATGACCATTACAAAAAGCGGCTTCAGTACTTTTACTTTTTACTTTAAAAGTAACTTTAAAGTGCTGTTACTTTTTACTTTTACTTAAGTACATTTTTTAGAAAATACTTTTACTTTTACTTAAGTAACTTTTTGAGGCGTTACTTGTACTTTTACTTAAGTACTGAAACACAGTACTTTTTCCAACACTGTATATATATATATATATATATATATATATATATATATATATATATATATATATATATATATATATTATATATATATATATATATATATATATATATATATAGAACTTTTTAAAATAATTTTAAAAAATTATTTTAAATAGCCTACAACCTCAGACGTACCTACCAAATGTACACAAAAAATTTCATAAAATTCGGTTCATATATAACGCCCAACTCTCTTAAACAAAAAGTTTAGTTCACAAATTTAATATGTACACTTAGGTATTATTTTAAACTTTTTAGTACATTAGTATACTAGCGTTGTTTTAAAAAAAATAGTTTTTATAATTTTAATTTTATAAAATGTTAACTAGCTCTTAGTTTAAAGAAAACGCTTGAACTTCACAAAGTGAAAACGCTCCTCGATAAGCCGACTGTTGTATGATTAAATATCTGGCAGGAACAAATGGTTCAGTGCATTTCACTTCAAACCATGCAATTCCAGGTGTATCAGTGTACACTCCACACAAAGGATATTGCTCTCTCACGGGCCGATTTTCATTCCAAAGAATTATTGGTAAATCCGATTGTTAAATTAGCGTTCCTACCAACTGTAAGGTTTTAAAAACAAAAAAATATTTAATAAGAAAACAAAAAATTAAAAACAATGTAAATAAGCTTATGTACCAAGATCCGAGTCACCCCTTGGCAATATTCGGACGTAAGCGATTGAATACATATGAATTATATCTACCATGAACCAGTTTGGTCCGCCAATCGTATCTCCGGTATGAAAACACTGACCATTTTCAACACTCGTTCCATATAAGTTGTCCACAGCTAGCCACGAGTCAAGAGAGACTGGATAAACGTACATTGAGCTAATGCAAGATCTTCTAAATAAGGCTAAGTTTTCTCCAGCTTAAATAAACACGACATTTAATATGGGTAACAACTATTTTAATAATGATGAGTTTTTGGAGTTAAAACGTTAGTCTACTTTGACAATTTATTTTTTTTAAATACTAAAGTTTAAAAATTTTACCTTTCCTCTGAAATGGCATTCTTTCAACGACCTGATAAATAACCAATTAAGTTTTGTAACAAATAAACAGACCTTAAAAAACTAAACAACTTAATGTGTAGGAAGTTCTTTAGGTTATTTCAATTTTTAAAACTAACAGAAAATTGTTAATTACAATTGTAAAATCTTACGTCAAAATTTGCACACCCAAACTTGCTTTTGATCTTAAAAGGGAAATTATTGTAAAATTGGCACAGCTGTAAGTTTTTTTTGTAGTTGAAGTTCACACAAGTTTTGTCGAGATTACAAAAATAAGAGCAATAAATTATCATAGGCAAATAACAATTATTGTTTGAATAACTATCTGAGTTATATTGATTTATATTTAATTCTTCATATGGTTCATCCATTGCACATCCAGGTTTTCCATTACAATCCAAAACGCTTGAAAATCTATTTATCAGTAAACTTGTGCTATATCCTTTAAAAATTTGTATGAGTAATACAACGAAACGCATTTTAATTAAATTGTTTGAAACAAAAATGATATTTCTAATAGCAAACATCATTTGTTTGTTCTTTATTCTACGAATCTTTTGAAAAAATGATTTTTTTTGTTGACAACGTGTTCTCTATATAGATCAGCGCACTCCGGCAAAACGATGCTTTTAAATAAATTCTTATTTTCATAGTTACGTCAATGGCGTCAATCATTGTATTGGAATTGTTATCGATAGCGTTGCACTTGATGACACATCTGCGTGTCTTGTCAGGGTCATTCCGAGCAGTCCGTTGTCTTGACAACAAACGAGATGGTTGTTTGTAAATTGTTTTAAAAGATTCTGCTGGGCAGTAGACATATGGAGGTTTGACTATATAGAGGGCCACCAAAGGGGGGAGAAGGAATTAATTCCCGGGGCCCGTTCCTCTGGTAGGGGCTCGGGACTGAACTATATTTTAGTATAATAAAGATTTTTTTTCATATTGTTTAATTTTAATATAAAATCTTGTATCACAACTATTACTTATCAACTTTAGTATTTTATCTTGTCGGAGGCTAAATGCTTAACTCGGATAAGTAAACCATATATGGATCGACGGTCGCGCGGTTTAGTTTTTGCCTAGAAATATGTAATCTAGTTTGTTCGTAGAGATGTGAGAGATGTAGCTTGCGCCTAAAGTTGAGCATTTTAGCTTGTGTTTCTATTTCCGGAACATAAAAATAAACAGACATAGAAGAGCCGTAAAAGGAGAGCCGAGTTAAATCCTGGATTTGTAGCATTTGCAGGACCCGGGTCAAAACTGTTTTTAAAAAATTGCCCAAACTGACTTTGTATTTTGTTCAACTTTGATATAACATATATCCCCGTCACTATTATTATTTGTTAACTAGTGGTTTTGCCCGTCGCATGGACGATGTTTTAAAATTACGATGAACTTTGGATACATTTTTTGGATTAAATTAAGTTTATTAATTATTTTTTTATTTATTTATTTATTTATAATGAAAAAATTGTTTTATCGTTCGTATGCATTCCAAAACAAACAAAAAGAAAAAATAGACTAAAATATTAATAATTTTTATATTTTGAGCTAATTTAAGTAAGATAAATATTTTTTAATTTATTCAATTATATAAAAACTAGAGAAAGCCCGTCAAAAATGACGGAAGTTTTAAAATACGGCGCCCGTTATTATAAAAATAGTCAACAAAAACAAAATGACATTTGATAACCATAAAAAAAATTCTATATATAAGCAAATCAAAAATGTTTGCGGCCATGGAAGCGAAACAAACTGCGCTGTTGTATGATCGAATATGTTGTCGAATATTTTGTCTATCTGGATTGGACGTGTCTGACATGTGGTTGGACGTGTCTGACATGAGGCTTTTAAGAAAATCGGGATATCCAAGTGTATTACCGTGAATGTCAATTGGTTTGGCAACATTACTTTGCCTTTTCGACAACATGAAGTAAATAGTCTATCTGATGGTTGCTCTGCAGCAAAATTTCTTGATCGACATGAAGTGCATAAAACATCAAATTCACCACAATCATGTTGATCGAATTGAGTTTCGTTGAAGTTAATTGCTTCGTTACGAACTGCCTCACCCGCACGATTTCATGCTAAAATTTGGGAGATCGCATTAGCAGCTCGATGTAGCTGCAATTCATTGGGAGACATTTGTTCAACTCGATGGCGTTGCGAGGCAGCATTGGTTTCTCGATGTAGTTGCAATTCATTGGGAGACATTTGCAAAACTCGATGGCGTTCCTTGGCAGCATTGGTTTCTCGATGTAACTGCAATTCATGGGGAGACATTTGCTCAATTCGATGACGTTGTGAGGCAGCAATGGAAGTGTGAAAAGCTTTTAGATGTTGAGGAGTAAGTCGATAGACATAACGTTGTTGTGATGCCGCATGAAAAGCATGAAAATCTTGCAATTCCTCAACAGACATTTGTGTAGTGCGTTGTTGATGAGCTTCTGCATCTAAAACTCGAATATTTGCTTTTGATTGTGGAGTTTGTCTTGCGCGATATCTCTGTTGCCTTTCTTTAGCTAGACGCCGTTTTCTCGACACAGGATCTTCGTCGTCATTCATATTAAGAGACATTTTGTTTAAAAAAATATACTTTATTTTTCAATTATTAAAAGCTGAACTTAAATAATAGGAAAAACAAAACTAATAAATATGTATATATATATATTTATTTTTATATATGTATATATATAAATGTATATATTTATATATATGTATATATATATACATATATATATATATATTAATATATATATATATATATATATATATATTAATATATATATATATATATATATATATATATATATATATATATATATATATATATATATATATATATATATATATATATATATATATATATATATATATATATATATATAAGCGTTACAGAATCATTAAACAGGCAGTGACGTGGTCTACTATTATATTAAATTATAAAAAATGTATTTATATAATTATTTATTATATATAAATTAATTTTCCATAGATAGCAGATCGTCTCACAAAAACGTCTTGCACAGAAAAATGGATATTATATCTATATATATATAAATGAATGTTTGTATGTATGTATGTATATAGGTATTGTATTCATGCATTGCTACACCATTCATCCGATCGTAATGAAATTTTCACACAACCTTGAGAGTCAAGGGGAATCAAATATAGAAAATTTTTTTTTAAAATCCGTCAGAAAATGAGCGGAGCGGAGCGGGTGAGCGAGCGGGAACTATATATATATATGTATGTGCGTATGTGTGTGTATGTATGTATGTGTATGTGCATGTATGTGTGTCTGTGTGTGTGTTTATGTATGTACTAGCGGAGATACCCGGCGTTGCCCGGGTTTTTTAGAGGTTTTTCTAATGTTTGACTTTTTCTCTCCCGTTTCCTTTCCCACCTGCTTTCCCACTCCTGTTCGCTTTTCCGTTTTCGGTCGTTTTCCCGCTGCCGGTCGCTTTACCGCTGCCGGTCGCTTTCCCGCTCCCTGTCGTTTTCCCGTTCCCGGTCGCTGTCCCGTTCCCGCTCACGTTTGCTCTCCCATTCCCGCTCACGCTTGCTTTTCCGTTCCCGCTCGCTGTCCGTTCCGGGTCGCTTTCCCGTTTCTATAATAGACAAACTAACCCACAAACATTCATATATATATATAGTCTTAGCAAATCTATTTTACGTTTTATAGGCTAACAGAAGTTATGAATGAATGGAAAAGAGAAAATGAGCGTGAACGGGAACGGGAACGGGAACGGGAGAGCAACCTTGACCGGGAATGGGAGAACAAGCATGACCGGGAATGGGAGAGCAAGCATGACCGGGAACGGGAGAGCAAGCGTGAGCGGGTACGGGAAAGCGACCGGGAACGGGCAAGCGACCGGGAACGGAAAAGCGACCGGGAACGGGAAAGCGACCGGGAACGCGGAAAGCGACCGGGAACGCGGAAAGCGACCGGGAACGCGGAAAGCGACTGGAATCGGGAGAGCAAGCTTGGAAGGAAACGCGAGCAAGAGAGAAAATCGATAACAAAACCTCTGAGCGGGAAAGCGATCGGGAGCTGGAAAACGACCGAGAGCGGAAAAGCGACCGGGAACGCGACGAAAACGGGAAAGTGGAGAAGGAAACGGGAGCGAGAGAGACAAACATTAGAAAAATTAATATTCACTGGAGGGTAAATGCGGATCTCAGAATGATGCCAATGATGGTGATCTATTTTATTTATGGATCGCGAGGCCTAGTTGTAGCATGTAAATGCGTTTTCTGGAAGGTAACGGCCCGCTTCGCCAAAGATCCACTATGAGTACAGTTAAATCACTGATTCGTGGTTTAGAGGTCTTTCACGTCTAGGTTTCTCCGGTTGAAGACAGTGACCCCAGGTTTTTTATTTCTTTGTTCGTACACCACCGCCACCACCAATCGTTGATGTCGATATTGCCTGCAAGCGAGACAGACTTAACTACAGCTAAAACAAACAGCAATTCAATTGAGTTAAAGCGAAATTCTATCGAACAGCAATTCAATCGAGTTAAAGCGAAATTCTATTGAACTGAAGCAAAATCTGACAAGGTAAAACAAAGTCTGACAAGTTAAAACGAAGTCTGACAAGTTAAAGCAAAGTCTGACAAGTTAAAACGAAGTCTGACAAGTTAAAGCAAAGTCTGACAAGTTCTGATGTCCCTGGCTCTTATATAGGCCTAGCGTGCGAAGGCCTGCAATTTAGGTTCCTTATGAACATGCAAGCTACAATTCCAGGGATGGAAAAGTATATTAATAGTAGGGATGTCACGGGTACCCGAACCCGATGTTCGGTACTACTCGGTCTTTTTTGATACCCGAACCCGAAATTTTGAAAAATTGAAGCCCGAACTATTAAAAATTTGAAACCCGAACCCAAACTATTAAAAATTTGAAACCCGAACCCAAACTATTAAAAATTTGAAACCCGAACCCAAACTATTAAAAATTTGAAACCCGAACCCAAACCCAAAATTTTCAAAAATTAAAACTCGAAATTCAACTTGAATGTTTGAGTAAATTGCAACGGACACAAGGTTTTTAAATTTTTGTAAGATCATTTTTTTCTCACAACCTCTAAGTGGAACTTTTACAAAATCAAAACCCGAACCCGAAAATTTCCAAAATTAAAACCCGAAATTCAACTTGAATGTTTGAGAATTGTGCAATGCGGAGACAAGGTTTTTAAATTTTTGTGAAATCGATTTTGCGTAACATAGCTTCTGTGTCTCAACAATCTATAATTTGAATGTATTTTGATATATCCATTTATTATAAGGAATAATTAAAACGCGAACAATAAAAATCTTGTAAAATCCCTTTTGCTTAACATATTACGCTCATAGGCCACTACATTGGTACCTGCAGGGGCACCCAGAGGGGGGGGGGTAGAAAAGCTAGGGTGGGAAAAAATCCCCCCCCCCCGAGCTTTAGTTTTACAGTTAAAAAAGTTTCAGGTGTGTAGCATATTTAAGCAACAGAATCTTACATTCATGCAGCAATTGTCGTTGTTCAAACCTCAGACTCTCTTTAGTGATAAGTCTATAAACACTGACAAGAAGATGGAGCAGCGTAGAGCCCCAGAAAGAGTTCTTCACGTATTATATTGTCATTTACAAACCTGGTGGAGATAGACTGATCCGTCCCGGTGGTATCAGTTGTACCATCACCAATTAAGGCGTAATAGCCATATTTCTTTTTTTTTATATTTAAGACTCAGCACGGGCAAACCCTTCGCCGAAAAATGAAATACATTAAATAAAGACAATACAAACAAAAACAGTCCAAATTCTACCTATTCTAAGTTCTGAGCAAAACTGAAAACATCAGCAGTTAAAAACCAAATCGCCATAATAATTATCTATCATAGATTTAAACATAGAAATGTTTGTCGCTTCTACAACTTCTCCCTGCAGACTGAAGAAGAACTTTCTGCAGTCTTCATGTGATATCGTAGTGGTCAACTTGAAGTCGTGTCCCCTCGTTCTTCCTTCTCTCTTATTTCGACAATTTTATCTTATCCAAGAGATTACTCTGCAATTGATCAGCCAGGAGAGATATTATCTCATTTTGAATTTCTGGATGGGTAAGAGGTTTGGATCGACGCAGCTTTTCAGTTAAAGCGTCGTCATATTCAGATCGAAGCTTGAGTAATTGCATGAAGTTTGAAGTTTCTGGTCTCATTCTCCATGAGCACATCATGTTATACTACATCATCACAAGATTATATTAAAAAAAACTGCTCAACTGGGGTCGCGAATTTTATGGCCTTAAGTAAAAAAACCTTGACATTGTAAATGTGGGGGCGGGGACAAATACTTTGTTGTCGCCCAACTAAAGAATAGTGGAAGGGACATGTTCCCCTGTCTCCCTTGGCTGCGACGCCTTTGGGTGTGGGTGGTATTAATTGCACGTTGTGTGCGACGTATCTTAGTACTTTTTCTTTCTTTTTTTTCTGTCATTCTTGCCAGAAACAACATAAATTTATCTTAGTAATGAATAATATTTTTCTGACTAAATAACTGAAAAAACAAGTGAATCAAAAAACAAATTTTTTAAAAACACACTTTTATATAATGTATTGTGTAGGCCACATTCTGTTACATAAACAACGAGCATATTAGCACAGACAATAAATAGTTCGACGAAAATATCACATATAATTAATTAATTAAATTTTGTCCAATCGATCCGAAAATTTGATAGAATGCATTGTTAATCAGTTCGGAGGTATGTTTAAATTTTTAAGTCTCTAGCTCATTGGAAAGTTAGTTTAAAATCGATTGCAAAATTTGACAACAGACAGACAGACAGACAGAAAAGTCAAGTTAAGTAAAAATGTGTAATAAAAATAAAAATATTAATAAATAATTAGTGGAGAAGTAATTCATTTAACCGTTTAAACGCAAATATATATTCCATGTTGGTTAACAAGAAAGGCTGCCATCTACCGACTGTATTATATTTATACGCACCTACCATGTGTCTCGAAGCTCGCTTGTTTTTGGGGCCACATTAAAATATCCTTTTCATACCTTCATACCTTAGCGTTATATTTATATGGATGAATTCTGGCTTCCTTGCGAATTCATTGATTTTATTAAATTAGAGACAGTTTGTTTTCCTGGCGCTGAAGTATTGTAGGTTTGTCGGCATGGCACATGAAATACTTTTTTTTCATATAATTATTTTGATCTTGAATTGCATTTACATTTGACACTCAACATAAATACAACAAAACACATCTTTTTGTATTAAAAATATTCAATCAAAATAAATATGACCCGTGAATATAGTAAATGTGTTGCTGTCATAGTTATTGCACATAACAGCATCATAATATGCAATAAAAAATTAATAACATGATTACACATGCTATACGCTATAATTTAAAAAGTGTTATGACTTATAAAATACTCCATCATATTTTCATGATGACAAACAAAAAGTTGATCAGGTTCATCAAACTTATTGTCTTTAAAAGTAACGGACAAATATATCTTGCCTACGATTCTTCAAACAACAATAGTTAAGTTAACTAGAAGCAGCTTAATGATTGAACATTTAGAAAAGCTCTTTCAATAGACGTTGAACAATGAACATCGATTGCGAATGTAAGATATGTTAAAAGAATGTTCGTAGGAAGATAATGGCAGACATGCAAATGAAAGTCAAACATTGCAACTTTTCAAACATTATTTTGTTAATAGCCAGCACATGTTAAACTATTTAATAAATTATACTACTCACTGAGTTTCAATCTACATATAAATATTAAAGATGAGACATTGTAAATTCATAGACTTAAAGTAATCTGCTTATCTTCTTGTACTTTTGTTTGACAATTGACAAGAAAAAGCCAGCTAAATAAACATTCTTTAGATTATTCACAAATATCACGGATTCAAGTTGATTATTTAATTAAAAAATATTCAAAACATTTAAGAAATTAACTTTACAAAACAAAAACTGCAACAAAACAAACAATGGGCTTACATTAATAAGTTTGTCAAGTGATTAATGTCATGAATAAACATACAACGTCAATAACAAACATACAATGTCATGATGTTGTGAATAAACATATAAAACCATTTGGAGTCGCTGATGTTAAAACGAAATAATACAGAACGTGCAGCACCATTGAACTTAATAGTCTGGCAAGTTTTGCAAACCCCCTAATACTGATCTGAAGAGTTCTCCATATTTACATTCATTTCAATAAATTGACAGATTTGTGGCAATTTGCAGACACAATAAAACTGTGGAGTTAAATTTCACAAGAATAAATACACATTCCATAATAACCGTGGACTTCTTCAACGATTATTTTGATCCTGTAAACACTTTGTAGAAGTTTTGTTCTTGTGATATGTTTCCTCCTTACACGGTTTGTAATCTCTTTGTTTTTTCTGAGAAATTGAAATGTTTTTTTAAGTTACTTAAACACGTGGTTTCAACGATACAAATCATTTACATAAGTCAATAAATACACCTGTATTAGTTTCAAGTGGTTTGCGTGCTTATGGGCAGATGTGATAAAGTATAAAATAATGAAAAGAAAGAAGCTGAAAATAACCTTGATTCTAAAAATGCATAGGACAGAGATGAAGATCCCGATGATAAATAGAAGCATGACTCCACCAAAGATGCCAGCCGTCAATTCGGCAGTAACTACTAAATAACATTTTTATTAATGCGACGATGATGACAACGATGATGATAATGTTGGTCAGGCTTTTTGTTTACAAACGACTTTTACATAAACTTTATCGTGACTCGATTGAAAGAACAAGTTTCTGATAACACATCAAACTTTTATCACTAATTTGTATACAAATGAAAGCTTTTTTTTATAGATTTTACCTAAAATTAAATAGAATACTGACAAATCAAAACAGTAAAAAATAAAATATCTTGCAACAAAATCTGAAATAACTTACAGAAATTAAAACTCGGAAATGCCTTTTCTTCGCATTTTTCTCCCGAAAATTCTTCCTTGCACCTGCAGATTTGCAAAATAAAATGAATTTATTGCAATACAATACAATACCTGAACTAATTTTCTACCTGTTTATTAAACCATTAACTCACTTGCAGAATTTAGTTTGACTGTGAGCACCGTGAGAGGTTTTCTGACATTCTCCTCCATTCAGGCATTGGGTTATATTTGCTTCAACAGGAGTGCAGGGAAAAAAACGAGTCGGTTCACTAGTATTCGTAAAAACAATCTTTTTTACGTCCGAGTTTATTGACGTTTCTTCATTTCTTATAATGGAGCCTTTTGTTTTATAAGCATCTTCAAATGTGATCTTGTTAAATGACACTAAAATGTTAGAGAAAAACTCAAACTAACCCGATACAGAAATATTTAGAAACGCGAACAGGTAAATCCACACAACAAACTGTTTTAAACAGACTGTTTTACTAGCAGGATTGAATGATTTTGAAAAATTACAAAATAATAAATCCATAATAGCAGAAATACAAATCGGGAGCAAGTATATTACAAATTAGAAGTAGGTTAGAACAACTCGACCATTCAAATAGCGATATAAACTAAACAAGATTGTTTCACCTGTGTATCTGCTTGGGCCAATAATAGGATATGCTATTATAGGTGCTGCTGTCGTGATTGGACCGCGAGTTACTAATCGAATAATTTAAATGACTTCTCAATGAAGCGGCTGTTTTCTTTCTAGCATATATTAGCGGGGATGGGGGTTGAAGGGAATTGCTCCTGTCTGGGTTGTATGCAGATGACTAAAAGATTGAATGTTCTCTTTCTTCTTCTTTTACTTCTCTTCATACTTCTTTTACTACTTTTTTTTATATAAATGACCAAAAAACAGGGACGTAAATTCAGCATTTCCAGAAGCGGGAAGCACAACTCTCTCGCCATTATATAGCTTACTAACATGTTTACCCGGCGTTGCCCGGGCCTTCTTCTAGTTTTTGACAATAAATAACAGATTTTTTTTTCTCAAATTTTCAAAGTTTTCTCATCAATGAAGTTTATCTGCATGCCAAATGTCGTTTAGATTGCTCTTGCAGTTTGGGTGTAATAAGCAAATGCCCACACACACAAACACACACATAATATCTTTTATATCTATATAAATATGTAGGTACAAGCACGGGTCCAGGAAGGGATGCGGAGATGCACCTCCCCACCTCTCCCTGGACCCACCAGAGTATCAATAGTCTGTTCTTAATCAAATAGCTGCCTTCCTTCAATCTATTATATCCTGGAGTTCTTCTATGTGTCTTAAACTTAATCCCGACAAGTTTGAACTAATCTATTTCAATAAGTCCTTTAAATCCCTAAATCTTCTTCCTTTGGTTTTGCCACCACCATCTTCTCTTTCCATTTCTCCTTCTTTTTTGATTCGTAGCCTAGGTTTTCTTTTTGACTCCAACTTGTCTCTAACCTCCCAAATTGCATATGTTACTAAATCTTGTTACTTCCATATTCGCTGTATTAAGCAGCTTCGTCCACTTCTGGATGACCCTTCTCTGCAACTTCTAGTCTCTTCTCTTGTCCTGTCTCGAATTGATTACTGCAATTCACTATATTATGGTCTTCCTGACTGTACCCTCTATCCTCTCTCTAAAGCCTTCAACTCGGCTGCGCGCTTAGTTTCTCGCACCTCCAACTCCTCTCACATCTCTCCATCTCTTGTTCTTCTCCATTGGCTTCCCCTTAGATATAGGGTGATTTTTAAAATCTGTTTAATAATGTATAAAATAAAAAATTGTCTTTCTACTCTCTACTTAACTAATTTAATACATATCCTTCCTAAGTCTGGTCTTCTTCTCTTAGTCACTTTCGCGTCTTCACTATTAAGCATTCTTTTGCTAAACGCTCCTTCTCCTACTCTGGTCCCTATCTCTGGAACTTTCTTCCTTCTTCTCTTACTAACTCTACTTCTCTCACAGCTTTCCGTCGTGGACTTAAAACATATCTGTTTAATAAGTTCACGACCTAGCGCTATTGAACACTACGGAAATAGCGCTATAAAAATCTTGTTTGTTTGATTGATTGATCAATTGACATTTTTTGAGTATAATACCTGCTTTTGGGAAATGACCGCAGCTTTTATGGAAAAAGAAAGTGGAAGACTTTGACATAATTTTGAAAAGATACTTACGACTACCCCTTCGCAGTCATCAGGTTTTTTTTAAGAAAATGGGAAAAATTTCTGAAGTGCATCCTCTACCAGAAATATTTGGATCCGCCACTGGGGAGATGAATGATTTAATGATATTGCAGGGGCAGATACAGAATTAGTGAAAAAGGGTGTCCAAGGAGTGGTTAGAAATTTTTTTCATTTTGTGTTAGATTTAAAGGTTTTGATAAATATTTTTGTTCAATATTTAGTCATTCAATAACAGAGTTTCTACAAAAAAACGAAGAGCAGAATAGTATAGCTAGTTATGTTCATTGACGTTCTTTGGAGTCAAGTTCTGATATTGTTTTTAATGTACACTGTTTCGATAAATGTATTTATTTATTTATTCAAGCTTAAATTTTTTAAAAATAATGCAAGTAAAGTTCATACAAACAATTTTAAAAGTCCAAACCAAAAGATAGAGTTTTTTTTTCAAAAGCCTAAATTAGTTTCGAATTATGGAAATCAGAGGTGGGAGGGGCAAATGCTCTCTCTCCCCCAAAAAAGTAGTGAAGAATGTGTGCATAATTGTTAGCGTTTACACTATGTAGTTGCACCATTACCTACTTCAAACTAAGTACAGCAGTGTCTCGCATGCAACTCACGAAACAAAAGAGTGTGCCGCTAAAATATAACCCATGGAACGAACTTTTCATTCTGAGAAAACCAAATAGTTAGTATGAGCACGGATAAATTGAAGATGAAGGCCAATATAGTGTTGTTTCTACTTTTTCGCGGATTTTTAAAATTACAAATAACGATTTTTTTCAAATATCAACATTTATAATTACCAATAAATGAATGTAAAATAAAATTTATTTCCAGCTTAGAAGTAGCTTCAAAAAGTAATATTTTTTACTTATTACTACTGGCACCTTGCATTGTTTCTCTCCAACTAGCTGATCATTGTGGGAAATTTTTTCAAACGAGTCAGGATGAGATTTATTTAAGGCTTATCTGATAATTGTCCAAGTTTTTTTTCTGTTATTCTTTGCCGGTTGAAATAATGTGTTGTAGTAGTTCTTTCCGGCCTCACGTTTAATCGATGTAAATATATCCCTAAACATTTTGTATTTTTCTAAATTTTTTGTTGTCAGATGCACGAAAAAGTATAAATATCTGCCTTAACGATAAATAATAAATGCTAATGATTAAAGATAAGAGTAAAACAATAGCAATCGAGTCGAGTCCACGTCTGTGTAAGACGAATTTGTGTGACGCTTTGTTATCTATTTTGAACTTTTCAAAAATCTGGTTAGGGATCGGGTTTTCGATTTTTAAAATTTCGGGTTCGGGTTTCAAAATTAAACACCTTCGAGTTCGGGTCGGGTTCGGGCTGGGTTTGACTCGAGTTTGGGTCGTACAATTATGCGCCGGAGAGTGATCTTAGCTAATATATATTTTATTATTAGATAAACGAATTAAGTGAAATATTTGGAAAGTTCTGTATTACAATAATAAAAAACATAAGTACTACAGCAAATATTTATGTTGTTCAATATTGTCTATATTTTTATTTTATTTTCCTAAAATCTGTTTAAAAATAGCTTTTTTTCTTAAATTGGTCTAGCATTACATATAAGAAATTTATAAGCGCCTTTATGCTCAGTCAGTGTAGTCGATCGTGTATCGCCCTCGTGACATGACCGTATCGAGGCAATCAGAGAATCTGTCTAGCCACGGCACGCATGACGCCATCGAGCCGCCTCATTAACAGATGTGGTATTCCACTGAGTAGTGGAATACCATATCTGTTAATATACTATACAATAATCCAGTCTAGACAAGATCAAAGCTCGGGCATGCAAAAAATCGACTTTGAGGGATTTGCGAACTGAGCTCATCTGTAGGAGCTGGTGTTGACCAATTTCGCTACGTGATCACTGAAAGTCAGTTCGGAATCTATGATAACCCCAAGATTGCGAGCCCTGTCGACAAGACGGATGATGTTTCCAACTATACTGATCTTGCTAAAACGTTGTGCATCATCAAACGTCTAGAGGATCCCTGTAAAATGGCCTGTTTTGAGAGCGTTTAACTTTAATCGATTACGTTACACCAATTATATTATTTCCAAAACATAACTGTCCAATCTCTACGCAAGCAGACCAATACTCTCACTGCCACAATGATCATAGATCTGTAGATCATCAGCATAACCATAAATATGGAAACCACGTTGAACAGCCAGGGTAAAAATGTATGCCAGAAAGAACAGTGGTCCGAGAATCTAACCCTGTGGAACACCACTCACAACCGAAGACCAAGAGGAAACGATATCTCCATAACGAACACGTTGTTTCGAATCTCGAAAGTACGAACCACTCCACCGAAGAGCTGTTGAATTATTGCCAAATGTAAGTTCCATTCTGGTCACGAAAGCCCTATGATCAACGCAATCAAATGCAGCACTGAGATCGAGCATGCCAAGCAGTGTCACCATCCCACGATCACCTGCAAGGAGAGCATCCGACGTAACTTTGAGTAAAGCAGTCTCCGTTGAACTGCACTTCCTATAGGAAGACTGATGCTCTGGTAGAAAGTTGCAATTATCCAGGTGATGTAGAATCTGTTTGTTCACAGCCCGTTCCAAAACGTTAGAGATGAACTGAAGATTCGAAACTGGGCGATAACTGGCAGGCAGAAAAACATCCAGCGTATATTTCTTTAAGATTGGCGTGATCTCAGCTGCTCTGAATAAGACCGGAAAATGATAAGTGTCCAGCGATTTGTTGAAGAAGTCTATAACAAATGGGGACAAGATTTGAGAAAACTCTTTGATGAGCCATGTAACAATAGAAACAAACGATGCTTATAAAACACGATTGGCGCGTTAGGTCTAAGTTAGATCATGGTAATAATAGGCATGTAGTAAAATTTGGTTTGATCGATGTAGAACCGCTTGTCTCGAAATTAAAGTTATCATAAATGAAATGAATGGGAAAGCTATTATTGTTATTTTTTTTTAGTTTTTGGAACGCAATTTGAAGTGTATCAAATTGTTTCCTTCATTGCATTGCACGTGATTACGTGTCAAAATATCATTATGACTCTTACAGGTATTATTTTGTGCTTTTCAGAGAAGAGTTCCAGACTTAAAAAATACAATTAAAAATTCATTGTTCATATCTCTCATTCAAAAGTAAGTGGAAGAGCTATTACTGTAAATTTCTTTAGTTTTTGACTGAACAAGATTTACTGTTGTGTATCTTTTAATTTGGTTCGTTGCATTGCACGTAAATACGTTATAAGATTATCATAATAGCTCTAACATGTTTTGTGTTTTACAGAAAGGAGTTTTAGGTTTGAAAAATAAAATTAAAAATTCATTGTTCATAATTTTCCTTCAAGGCTTCTGACCCATGAATTCAATTGTTCGTTGTCCAATATTGTTCATATTTCTCATTGAATATCGCATCATGGTTTTGGAAAAAGACGTCAAATGCAAATAAAATGACGAGATATTGCAACCAACCTACCGATAACTAAAAAATTATTATAAGTTTTAACTGATGGCTTACAATAGCCGATTTGGTAATGATTTAGTTCTGAGGAGTTGTTATGACTATAAGACTCAGAGTGAATTTAGTAGTTTTTTTTATTTATAATTACACTTTTCAGAGAAAACTAAAAAATTACATTTAGAAGAAGTTATTACATGCAAAACCGATTTATGGTAGAAATTTCACAGATATATGAGGTTCATGAAATTAGAAAGAAATGAAAACATGTGCAGTATTTTTGTGACTGCAAAAAGTGTTTCAACAAAATCAAGAACAAAGTTCTCAATCAAGCACGTCGATCTGCTGCTGTTTTGTTTAATTTATATTTGCATCATGTACTAAATAAAATTGCATTATGTACTAAATAAAAGTGTAACTCTCTCGATTGTTCCAAACCAATGGTCGCCAAACATTCTGGATCAAGTCTTTTGACATTTTAACATAACGAGAAGGTTTTTAATATTCTCATTATTTCAAGTTTTATTTAAATCTGTGTTTCATAGGCGTAGGGGAGTTTAATGCGGTGTGGGGGGTAAAACCGGCTTTTGCCCGAAAAAATACAAGTAATTTGCAATCATAACATGACTATTTTTGTGGCATGTATCAATAATTTAACATTTTAAAAATTACACTTTTATTATAACAAGCTTAGCAATTTTTTATTAATATTGTAAAGAGGCAATGGCAATATAAAATTTTGATTTAAAAAAATGAGTTTCTGTTCTTTCGTTTGCCAAAAGTGTCTATTTGGTCAATCTGCAGTTGAAGTATGGAATTTGCAGCAACACATTAAATGTTCATAATTTTTTGCAAGATTATTGAGTCTCTCGTGTCCCATGGTACTACGCAAGTAGGTTTTCATCCTACGGAGTCCACTGAAAGATCATTCTGCAGAACATGAAGTTGCGGGAATTACAGAAAGTATGTGTGCTACCTTCCAGAACACTGGAAAAACACTATTCAGGTCATAACGCCACTTAGTTTGGACAAGATCTGCAGCCGACTCAAATTTCTTGAAATCTTTCTCAAGCGTTACAGCACAGCTGGATTCCTCTATGAACTTTAAAATAATTGTTTTTTCACTTTTAAGAAGATCAACGTTAATGCCGTAAGGTTCAGAAACAATTTTATAGCTATTTTGTTCTTGATATGTTATGAGAACAACATCTCCCAGTGCGCAGAGAACATCTTGATCATTTTTTTCGAATCGTGATTTCAGTTCAGTAGTCACCATATCCAAGTTTGAGTAATAAGCCAAAACACGGTAATAGTCTTGCTCAGAGTGAAAATGTTGACCACCACCACTTCTTTCGCCCACCAGTACCTGTAGTCGCTGACATAGGCGTAGACTTCGGGGGGCAGCTAGGAAGCTGAAACTTTCAGCATAGCTTTATATTGAATGACTATACATGTATCTATTAAAAAAACAACTTAATTCAAACATCTTTCGTATTTCTAAATCGAGTGTATCTAAAATCAAAGTTTGTGTTGAAAAACTCGTTTTTCCTTTACTTGTTTAATATTAATCTAATATTTATTAAAAAAAATTTTATTTACCTATCGGCTATCACATACATAATGCATGCTTAAAGCTTGGTACGTTACGCTACAAGCATCTCGCAACAGAACGCGTTCCATTTGCACCCGACCATTACAATACTCGAAATATTCATTGTTTATGTTTTCCAGTCGATCGGCTGTACCATGAGATGCGGGTACGTTTGTTAAATTTTTGAGTATTCTAGAAAATTTAGAATTAGAAGTTGTTTGAAACAAGTTTGAAATAAAAATTATAACAGAATGTAAATCTTAAAAAACTTTATTTTATTATATTTAGTCGACGTTCTGCTGCTAGAAATAATAGATAATTTAAATGTACATGTTATATTGAATGCACTTTGGTGTGAAATAAAAACAATTAAAAAAGATTACCCTGTTAATATATACATAACAGTATTTTTAAACATTTTTTAGAACTGAGTTGATGTACAATCTTTTTCAGTATTTAGTCTGAAATAGACAAGAAATTTAGAATAGTTTCAATTCTGGTCATTTCAAAATATTTTACAAATGATGACTATGGGTTCTGCTCTGCATTTTATCTTCATTTTTTTTTGAATTTTCATTGAACATTAGTCAAAAAATGTTTAATGAGTGTAGTAGATGGATCAAAACAAAAGTTTTTCGACTGGCCAAAAATCAAACTCAGCAAACAATGGGACAACCGTTTGATGAATAAAGAACTAACATTAAAATTATTTTAAATTTATTGTTTTTTTGTTTCTTTATTGTAAGTGCAATTTTTGGTTTATATTATTTTGTTTTTTCTGTGTTTTAATCCTGAAGACATTTGTTGAGAAAACCAAACACTTATGAATTACAATAGCGGGTAACAGCTATAAAATAATTTAATTAAGTCAATTTTGTAATCAAGTCATATTTAAGTCATCAGGCTTACACGTTTCAATTTTTCTTTTTGCTGGTTTTCTTGTTGAGGCAAAAAACTGCTTCTGAGGAGTGATTTTTTGTTTGCAGGTGTGGATCCTTTTGTTCTTTTAGTGGATTCTTGTTCTCTATGGCTACAATCCAAGATCTAATCCGAGCAACCTGATCACAAACACCAGTCATCACTTCAAAATTCTGAGTCATTTTTGCTCGAATAAATGACCAATGCTCCTCGGCTATTGCAACATATTTTTGTCGATCATCTGATGTTTTACACAACTAAAAGTGATGCAAAATTTCTTCAGATTCATTAAGTTTAACTTGCCTACTGGCCACCATAATTTCATCCTGTTCTACAGGATCATTTTGTAACGTTAATTCAAAAGTGTCTTTATTGCTGCTCTGACTACTGGCAATTGCTTCAGAATCTTCTGCTCTTTGAGCCTCGGGTGAATTTACTTTACATACAATGTCTGGCTTGCAGGATGTGACAACTAAATGAACATGCTTACAAATAGTGTTGCGTGTGCCAGCATCAATACAAGTGCATGTGAATGTGTGCACACATACACTACATGTTACACAACGTAGAGGACACATTGGAGTGTTATGGGGAGCTTCAATAGTTTGTTCTACAATATAAACATCATTTTGACTTTTTTCCTGCACAGCAACGGAAGTGTTTGGCTTGACTATCATGACCCTAGACGGATCACACAGGATACCCCTCTTGTGTCTATTCTTAATGCCAAGTAGGTGCCTGGTCTATTTCCCTTTGTTGATCTTTAACAGGCGGTCATTCATCTTGGACCTCATCAATCGCAGCAAAGCATGAATGCTTTTGTCCATGCGTTTCACCTTTCATCCATCCATATGAACATGCTTAAGAACTCGATGTAGAGCTTTTAGATGCATATTATGGTGGGTATGTAGACCAGACCTATAGCACAATGCCCAAAGATGAGGTCTGTTTACATATATTTTCCCAAAGTAAGTAGCGAACTGTTCAATCAATCCAGCATCCATAAATTGTTGAAGCTTTGACTGGAAAATATCCGGGTTTTCAATATCCATTAGAGCACGAACAGTTTTGTAAACAGTAGCCTTCAAAACACCATCTCCTTTAATCTTGCCTAGATTTCTCCGCCATGCCCTGTCCACATGCCATGTACACAGGAGACGATGGGCTGGAACACCCATAACTTGGCACCAGGCATTGCTGTAGACCTCAGTATCATATGTCATAAGAGTTGCCTGCTCTATTCGTCCCCCAACACAGTTTTTGAAAACTGATAAAAAACACTTTCATTGTCGACTCGTTGACGTGGATACTGAAACAAAAACAAGCAGGAAACTTTTCGCCGTGCTCATCGATGAGCATGATGGTCGTCAGCTGGTAGTTGTATGCGCTGGTACCAATAGTGGAATCCAGCGCTACTTCCTTTAATGGCTGGTAGAACTGTTTCAGTCCAGTTATCTGTGCTTCACTCATAATTACCAATACAATTTCATCTGCTTCTAGTCTCCAAACATTATCGGACTCTTCTTGAAACTTTATGAAGCGATCTCCGTCTAATCTATTGTGTTCAATCCATGAAGCAACACTCTCCGCACCGTTTTTACTATACACAATTCCTTGTGTCAAGTTGAACAATGTTATGGAGGTCCTTTTTGATGTAAAATGCAAACGAAATTAAATAATGATGCAATACTTGTGGACTGAGAAAAACATGAACTATATCTATAAAATCATAAAAGTGCTAAATTATAAGTT